>CACSLK010027624.1:12153576-12169113 GCA_902706635.1 Striga hermonthica | reverse complement strand
TGATTGAGCGAACCTTGTGAGATGTGTTGGTCCTCGTTTGCATTTGATATTGATTGGTTGTTGAGAATGATTGTCATTGAAGTTAGTACATGAGGCTCCCACTATGACTTGTTTTCTTGTGTGCGAAAATGTTTTGAATTGGCAAAAGAGGAGAAAAGAGTGTGATTATGATTTGGGATATTGAATTTGGCTTGATGCTTGAGGGCAAGCATCGTTCAAGTGTGGGGTGGTTTGATGAGTCGAAAAACATGCTCGCTTTAATCGCTTAATTTTGCAATAGTGCACGTTTATTTACTCGCATTTATGTGATTTTTGACTTATTTAATATTATGATCGATTGTGGTGCCTTGATGAGTTTCTTGAGTGTTTTCAGAGTTTTGGGATTACTGTTTGCAAACGACGATGTTGAATGTAAGACGTGAGCTCGACAAATTTTTGTTTGATGCAGTACTGGGGTACCCAGTACTTCGTTCCAGCGCCCCGTACTGGCCAGCAGGCCCATACACGTGGTAAAGCCCATGCGATTCATTGAGTTGGCATCAAAGTCAATGTACGTGGGCTGAAATTATTAAAAGCGGAAGTGGCTGGCGGGACTTAGAAATACGAATAAAAGATTTGTGACTTTTGGAGGGCAAGCATAAGGAAAGTGACGTGGCCTGAGGGAATTTGATCTTTCTTTGGAGACTTTGGTTTAATATATTATCTAACATTGGCGGCTGTGACCTATCATTGAGGAGAGAGGCTGGGAAAAGAGATTGTAGGAGAGAAAGCAGCAAGAGAACGAGCCGACAGAGAAGAATTTCTTAATATCTTTTCTTTTTCTTTTCTTGTGTAATTAATTCTATGAGCATGTTATTGAACACTATGAGTGAGTAGTTTTATTATTCTAGTTCCGGGGAAGTTGAACCCTAAGACTCGACGAATGTTTGATTAATTCTCTTGGTTGATAATTTCAATATCTTTTGGAATTGTTTGTGTTATTTTGAATAATTAACCCTGATTTGTTGAGTTTTGTTTGGCTTGATCACCTAGACTAGGCTTTTCATATCTACTGCTAGATTCAAACTGTCAATCCATAATTGTTGGTATGTTTAATCAATTAGAGGCTACTGGAAGATGGTAACTACCGGGGATAACACAACCTAAGTAAGTGAATGAAAATTTCGCTACTTAGTCCAGCCTATTTTTCTAAATCGTAAAGCGGCTAATTGAATTTAATTTATGAAGCGTTTCCTAGACTGTTCAAGAGATCAGATTTAATCGTAAAGCGTCTCGCGGTTAGATTAAAAATAAGGAAAAATTCGGGTAACAGCCCGTGGTGTTACCTAGGGCTAGTAATTCCATAGATAGCGAGATTTGATACCAGAATTAATTAGACGAGTCGGTCAAGGGTGTAGACGGAACCGTGAACTAGAAGTTTCCTATAATTTGATAACTATCCTCTTTTAGCTGCATGTGATTTTATTTTGTTATTCTTGTTTTCGTAGTTAATTGTCTCACATTAAAACCCTCTCTTTTATCGCTTTTATTAATTTCAATTAAAGAAAATAATTACAATTAAAATTCACACTCCCTTGGGTTCGACCCTTACTCACTGCTACTACTAGTTGGTAGAAGTCGGTTAAGGAATTTATAAATATTAATTTTGCTGCGTTGCGCTGCGCGGTCAAATTTTGGCGCCGTTGCCGGGGAATGACGGAATTAAGTTGTTATTTATTTTTCATTAATTGAAATTAGGATTATATTTTTTTTGTTTTATTTATTTATTAGTTTCAATTTATTAAAAAAAAAAAATTCAGAACCCCCCCCCCCCGTTTCATTTTTCTGTAATTTATTTGCATATAAATTCTGCACCCAACACTACTGGGTACCCCCGCACTGCTGTGTCGACCCCCAGTACTATGTGTGCAGAATTGCTTCAGAACGCATTATTTTTGATATATTTGACCCTGTTCGATACTTATATCTCAGTTTTTCTTTCAACTGAATGAACACAAGATCTTCTGGCAAAAACCCACTGACGTACGACCCAGAAATCACAATAAAGTACAAGATAAACTGGAAGCTAGCAAGGTTGGCAAGGGAGTCACAATCGAACCGAGATCAAGACTATCCGGAGATTGCCGATTACCACAGCTCTTCCAGCGAACCTGACATAGCTGAACATTCTGATTCTTCAAGCGAGGAAGAAGAAATGGCGGGAGCGCATGAACGTACGTTAAGGCAACTAGCCAATCCCCAACTCATTCAACAACCCTTGTGCATAACATTTCCGATGGTGAATGATGCCACATTTGAGCTTAAGTCTGGCCTGATACACCTTTTGCCGTCATTCAATGGCCTCTCAGGCGAGGACCCTCATATGCACCTGAAGGAATTCCACACTGTCTGCTCCGGAATGAAGCCATCCGGGGTGACCGAAGAGCAGATTAAACTACTGGCGTTCCCATTTTCATTAAAGGACCGAGCCAAAGATTGGCTATATTACCTACCGTCGGGGTCCATTACCACGTGGGCTGCCATGGAGAAAGCTTTTCTCCAACGATACTTTCCAGCATCAAGGGTGGCGAACTTACGTAAAGAGATATGTGGAGCCAAACAATTGCATGGGGAAACGCTATACGAGTATTGGGAAAGATTCAAGAGACTAATTTCTTGTTGTCCCCAACACCAAATGACGGAGCAGCTTCTAATCCAGTACTTCTACGAGGGGTTGTCTCTTATGGATAGGAATATGCTCGATGCGGCAAGTGGAGGCACTCTTATGGACAAGACACCAACAGCCGCAAGGGACCTAATAACGAATATGGCAGCAAACCCCAGCAGTTTGGTACTCGAGATGCATCTTTTCAGACAGTGAATGAAGCTAGTATTGGCGCTTTAGAGACCCAAGTTAAAGAGCTGACAACATTTGTCAGGAAGTTAGCCACAAATGGTTTTCCAAGGATGCAACCTTGCATGCATTGCGAGACAACTAATCACGTTACGGATAATTGCCCGCTAATCAATTGTGAGGTGGAGGCACATGCAAATGCGATAGGATCCAATAATGGGCCGGGCCGAAACTATGACCCATTCTCCAACACCTACAATTCCGGTTGGAGAGATCACCCCAGTCTTCGATATGGAAATCCTTTAGGGGGAGTGTATGCAGAGAAAGGCAATTGGCCACCCTAAATCTTCCAAAGAGGCCAAAGCTTTCCACGACAAGCAGGTAACAGTCAATCGAACTCCATGCCACAATCTTCCCTGGAAAATATGATCCAGACGCTTGTAACCAGCTCCTTGAACTTTCAGCAAGGTGTTCAATAGAGAATTAAGAGCCAAGGAGTGAGCATAAAAAACTTAGAAGGCCAAATGAGTCAAATGGCGGAGCATATGAGTCGATTAGATGCACAACTCGGTGGTCGACTTCCATCTAAGCCTGAGATCAACCCGAAGAATGTTAGCACAATTACCTTGTGAAGTGGGAAAGAGTTAAAAGCCCCGAGAGTCGGAACAGAGAAGAAGGATGGTGAAATCGAGAATTCTGTTCCAGAGTACAGGGGGTGCAGAAGAATACAGGGGCTCCCAATACTCAGCCTGCAGAGATTGAAAGACGCAAAGGTAGCCTGGTTTATCCTCCACCAAAACCCGGACCTCTACCATTTCCATCCAGGGTACGAAAGGCAGCAAAGGAGGACTCTGAGAAGCATGTTCTTGATATTTTCAGGAAGGTCGAGATTAATATCCCCCTCATTGATGCAATCAAGCAAGTCCTTCGCTATGCCAAGTTTTTGAAGGATTTGTGCACTAACAAGCGAAAGCTGCAAGGGAATGAGAAGATTCTGATAGGAGAGAACGTCTCGGCAATATTCCAGAAGCCCTTGCCTCAAAAGAGGAGCGACCCAGGTATGTTTTCAGTTCCATGCACGATAGGGAATTTAAAAAAATTGAGCGAGCCATGCTCGATTTGGGAGCATCAATTAATGTTATGCCTCACTCTATTTTTGATTCCTTAAATTTGGGTCCTCTTAAAAAAACTGGTGTTGTAATGCAACTTGCCGACTGATGGGTCTCCTCTCAGATCTGGAATGAACCGATGGAAAACCGCCCAGATCTGAAATGAACCGATGGGAATGAGCTCAGATCTGATTCGATAGCTTCCAAACCGTTGTTGAACCACGAGAAAACCTGCAAGAACTCAACGCCAGAGGGGTTTCCGGCGTAGAGCCTCCAACGCTCAAGTCAGTATGTGAAAGAGATGAGATCCAGGAAACTGCTCTGAGAGCAGCAACAATAATCAAGGAGAATATGGAATGAATGAGAGTTAGGGTTTAGGGGTTACCTCAACTCCTTTATATAGGAACAAGACATTTACCTGGAGTCCCCAAAATGCCTTGGCCAACTTACTGGAGATGTCCAAAATACCCTGGTCGGTTCACATTCCGTCCCTCTCCTAGTCAGCATTTAGATTCCCTCTTATCCTTAACATCTTTCCTATGATGTATCAAGTGTACCAAATCAACAAAGGTCTATAGGCTTCAGGACTCCCTAACTCGACTCGGGATGCCAACTCGAGTCGACGGGGTCGTCTTTAGACGTCGGTAGGCCTTGACGTGTTCATCCCTTTTCTGGGGACATTGGCTGTAGCTAGTTGACATTTGGGAGTCGACCGAGGGATACCTGGACCCTTGACCAGAGATATTATAGTTCCTGTGGAGAGAGTCGACTTTGCCTAAGTCGACTCGGTTATTTCCGAACCGTTTGGTCATATAAGCCGTTATACGACAGTATGGCTATATCATCTAGTCCCCCCGAAAACTACTCGAAGCGATTCTGAGCTTAAGAGTAAGGTTTTGCAACTGAGTGTCTCACCCGAATCTTTTTATATACCATGTCGCCTATCCTTTCTCGACGTCACGTCTGCTCGTTATTTCGACTCATAAACCGACTTGTTTACTCAATCAGATTTCAAATTGATTGGATAAGTCTGAATCTTTTCAAATTTCAAAATTCAAAAATGAGGTCTTGAGCTTTGATAAGACACTTTCTCTCTCCACCGCTTCGTATTCCGTGCACCATCTCAACCGTTGAATATGACTTTAATCTGAGGGCTAGGGTTTCTTCCACTTCCCCTATAAGTATTCTCTCCCTTTTCTCTTCTTCACTTTTCGCACTCAATCTTTCAGAACTCTCTCTCTTCGGCAAATACAACATTCTCAAGCTTTCCGACGCTCTTTTCTCATTCCGGCGTTCTACATCAATCACCATGAGTATGAGTAAGTTCTCCTTGCCTTTCGATTTACTATTGTGTGCGATTTTTTTCCTTCTTCTCTCTATTTCTTTTTTTTTTTTTGCTTTTCTGGGCAATGTGCTTGTTACATGTTCATCGGATTTTCTGGGGATTTTTTATACAAATTTCTGGCGATTGTCTTGTTAGATTTTTGATCGCAAACTTTTCATCTCTTCAAGTGTTTTCATTCGTCAATTGTCTTGCCATGAGGGATTAACTCTTCTCTTCTCTTACGGATTGATAAGCCATCGACTTGGCCTTCATTTGTCAAGTCGAGTTGAAACGAGAAATATTTTCCCTGTTTCCTTTTCCCTTTTTCTGTTGTCGAGTCACTTCACATGCCTTTCTGGTCCTTTCGTCGACCCTTACCCTTGGAATTCGAATCACGGTCGTACTCTCCCATATTTATTGATTGTCGTTCTTTTCTTTTCTAGATTCCAACCTCGACTCCGTTTCTGATCCCGTCTTCGGTTCTCTTGCCCGTGAAATCGATGACTATTCGGGTTCAGACTTTGTCCACCTAATCGATGTTCGACCATGTTCTTATCAAAACACCGAACCAAAGGGTTCTGTTAACTCCAATGCCTCATCCTTCGGTATCGATTGGGATGTGTACAATCAGGCGCTACTTTCGGGCACACTTTGTGAGGATCCTGAAGTTCCTCGAGCTCTTGCATCTTCTTGCCTCGACTTGATTCCTCGAGGTATTCTTGACTAGGTTCTTCTAGAAATCCTTACATATAGGACAAGTCTTGTTCGTTTAGTGATAATGACTCCCTTAATCGAGTCTATAATTGTAGCATATTCCGTGGCACAATTCCTAATATCATTTTCTTATGCTCCTGCAGCCGAAATTGATGACTTCAGAGAGTACAGAGGCCTTCCTTCTGATTGGGCTTTGGTTGCTCCTACACCCGAAAACGATTTCTGTCATCCTCCTAAGGGTTGTTTCACTTTTTTTTGAGGATCAAATAATGTCGGGCTTGTGTTTCCCGATTCAACCTGAGTTGCTATCGCTAAGCAACCTTTTCGATATACCAATAAATCAGTTCACCCCCAATTCTATTCGAATAATGGTAGCCTTCATAGTTGTTACCCGCATAGTTTTAGGTAATTTTTTACCCGAGTTTTTCCTTTACTGCTACGGGTATAGGTTTAGCAAAGACGCCCATTGTCTGGGCTGTCAAGTAGGCGTTACTTTCCTTGATGACCTCTCTTCCAATATTACCGAATGGAAGAAGAAGTATTTTTTCATGCGACCTGCTCCTGGACAATATCCTTTTTCGAATGAGTGGATTACCAGCAAGACAAAGCAACGTAAACGTCCCGACTCTTCACAGTTCGCGGATATGTTAGAAGAGTTAAATAAACACGTATGGAGCGCTCGTAGACTTACCAAAGATAATTCTTTACTTAATCATGGTTGTATTTGCGTTGACAAAAGTGTTCCTCGACTTAATGATCCTTGTGAGCCTCTTTGTTTATAGTCTTTTGTTCCGCTTTGTTTATGGATTGTTTGGCCTCGTATTTTTGTGTTTATTCGTCTTGAATATATGTTGGCTCGCGTGCCGGTTTGTACTGACCATACTTTCTTTTTCAGTAAAAGATTTGGCTCGTTTTGAGTAGAAGAAGGCTGAGGCGGCCAATAAGTCAGCTGCTTGGGAGCTTGAGGGAGGTTCGGGCTCTGTTGCCCCTGTAGCGGCGGTCGAGACGACTGCCACTAAAAGGTCTAAGGTCGTTCTCCCTTCGGCCTCTAAGCCGAGTAAGCCGTCGGGCTCTCATTCCCGCAAGAGGACTCAAGATGAGAGGGACACCACTCCGGTGTCCAATTCTCCGAAACGCCGAAAAGGGAAGGAGCCGACAATCGAGAAGAAAATGGCGCAGCCTTCTCCAGTGAAGATACAGTCGGTGACCCTGCAGCAGCCTTCTCGGCTTTATGATAACCCTGATCCTCTCCAGGTGCTCAACTATCTCCAGTCGATCCTTCCAGAGGACGACCAGGTCCGCACCGATGGCAACCCATATAATCGTGCTCGTTATGCCGCCCGACTTATTCCTCGAGTAAGCTCATTGTGTTCCCCTTTTCCTCCTTGACTATTATATATTTTTTGTTTTATCTTATTCATTGGTTCTTCCCAGCTTCTTGCTTGCATGCTCCCCACCATGATCGAGGAGGCGTCTTCCCCTCAAGACATCGTCAAGGTTCTGGGAGAGAAATATGCGGCTAAGTGCCAGGAGCTCGAGACCAAAGAGGAGGAACTCGAGGCCGCGAATGCCATCATAGCCAAGCTCCGTTCTGATAAAGAGGCGGCTGTTCGAAAGGCTGAGCGGCTGAGAGTCAATCTGATCAAGGCCAACGACGAGGTCCTGGTCGAGAGGGAGAATGGAATTCAGAAAGGTCGTCGGACCTTCTTGAAGTCTCCCACAGGCGCTGCTTTTCTTGCCCACTACCGCAAGGCTGTGGTCGGGGCGTTCTGCAAGTCGTCCGACTTCCTCGACGAGTTGGTTCCTACAGCGCTCCAATACTTTGACTTTGCATGTGATATATGGGAGCAGGCCGTGGTCCAACCCGATTTCCCGGGAAGATCGACTGGGCGGTCGTGAAGATGACCCTTCCCGACCCCGAAGGTTTCGGTGAGGGCTCCCATCCTTGCCGCGAGTGGTGGACTGGCCTTGAGGCCAAGGCTATTCATGCGGCTGAGCTTTCTTCTCAGTTTGAAGTCCCTCCATCTCTTCTAGTCGGCCCGACTGAGTTAGTCCAGCCCAGCGGGGCTGATTATGAAGAGTCGGTTGACGAGGAGATAGAGGTCGAGAGGCCAGATGAGCAGTAGGGGATAGAGCCAGCTGCAGATGAGGGTGCCGGGACGGAGCCCGTGAATGGTGGAGACGGGGATGGTGCCGAGAAGTCGACTGCGGACTCGTTGGCTGGATAGTTTATATTGTTTTGCTTGTATTTGCTTTTACTTTTCTTTTTGTCCTCTTTTCCCTTCTTCTTTTTTTTTTAATTGCCATCTCGACGTATTTTCCGATGTAAAGGCTGGGATGGCTACGGATGTACGAATCTTATAATATATAATGCTGATGATTTTTTTTTCTGCTGGTTATTTGTCTATGTTCTGCCGATTCCTACGGTTGGTTGGTTTTTTCCTCTAGTTATCCGAGTTCTTCCTTCGTCATATTGTCTTCTCCCCATCCTTCTTGCGAGCTGGTCGAAGTCGAGCAACGGTTTCAACAGCTTCATAGCTGTTGAATCCGAGTTTTCCGAGTCACCTTCTCCCAACCTTTCTTGCGAGCTGGTCGAAGTCGAGCAATAGTTTCGACAGCTTCATTGCTGTTGAACCGATTTTTTCGAGTCGTCTTCTCCCAACCTTTCTTGCAAGCTGGTCGAAGTCGAGCAACAGTTTCGATAGCTTCATAGCTGTTGAACTGATTTTTTCGAGTCGTCTTCTCCCAACCTTTCTTGCGAGCTGGTCGAAGTAGAGCAACAGTTTCGACAGCTTCATAACTGTTGAACCGATTTTTTCGAGTCGTCTTTTTCCAACCTTTTTTGCGAGCTGGTCGAAGTCGAGCAACGGCTTCGACACTGAGTCGGCTATACATCCGTTTTGAAAAATTCGATATACTCTGTTAATTGTGTCGAAATCGATGTGAAAAATAGACGATTGTCACTTCTTCTCGACTTTGGGATATCCGATATTTCCTTGGTCACACATCATGTTGCGCCTACTTGGGCCGAATATTCTCCATTAATGCCTATCCTTTAAGATAGGTCTGACACTGACGCCTCTTCTCTTTCTCTTTTTTGAATTTCAAACTTCAATCAACTCCTATGATTGACGCGCGTCCTGTCCATCGCTGACTCTTCGTGTTCTGTGCCTTATCTGGATCGTTGGTTTTCTTATCCATCTAACGGCTAACATTTACCTTTTCCTCTTATAAATATGATTGAACTTCTTCCTCGAACACTTTTCTATTTCTTCTAAATTTCCTCTGCAACTCCGGCGGCCTAGCAATCCGAGCTTTTCCGACGACTTTTTCTGCAGCACCGACGCCTTAATCAATTTTCAAGTTACCATGAGTAACATGGGTAAGTACTTATTCTTTCTAGCATTCCACTCCTTCTTTTCTTATTATTCTGGGTTTTTGGGCTTTTCTGCATCTCTGTTTGTTCTTCGTGTTCTTCGAACTTTTCTTTGAAGATTATGTTGAATCTTGTGTGCACGTTCTTCGTTCTAGTTAACTGTTAGCGCGTGGCTGGGTTACAGTGCTTAACCGCCTGTCGACTTTTATCATGTCGATTCTTATCGACGCCGTCTTTCCTTCTTTATGCTCTTTCCCCTGGTTGGCTTCTTGTCGGCTTGTCGACGTATCTTTGGCCACACCATATTGTTCTCCTTACTATTTTTGTCAATTTAGGTGAGTCGATTGTGTCTTGTTTGATTTCGTTTTGCGGTGATTGATCCTTGATTTCGATTCTTCTCTCTTTTTTTTAGCTTTCATTTCTGGCTCTTCACCTGACACACTCGACAAATTGATCGATAGGGGCCTCGACCAATCCGATACAAGCTCAGTTGAGATAGTAGGTTATAAGATGGTTAATGTTTCTCCTTCTTTATCGCGCACCTCTACCCCGAAGGTCGACTGGGCTGAATATGATCAGTCGCTATTAGATGGTGGCCTGGTAGAGGTCTCAAAGAGTCCCCGGGGAGATTCTCCTCGCCTCGACTTGATCCCTTGAGGTATTCCCCTTACGTTGTTGGATAATCCTGTATATAGTACCAGTTCTATACCTGTATCAGTAGTTACTCCCCTCGATCCTCAAAAGATTGTATCGATAGCCTGCCCTTTTGCCAGATTGGCCACTTTAAACCCTTTTTCTTATGCCTCTGTGGCTAAGGTTGAGAGCTTTAGGCGATTTAGCGGACTTCCCTCCGATTGGGAGTTGGTTGCCCCGGGCCCTGACAGCGACTTCGCCTGTCCCCCGCAGGGCTGTTATCCTTTTTTTGTTGACCAAGCCATTTTTGGTCTTCGCTTTCCAATCCAAGTCGAACTTTTGGAAATAAGTGATTTGTACAATATCCCAATAAATCAGTTTTCTCCAAACGCTCTCTGTATCATGATAGCCTTTATTGTTGTTTCTCGTGTAGTCATCCATTTTTTCTCAGCCGATTTTTTTCATTACTGCTATGGTTATCGGCTTCAAAAAGGGGCCCACTGTTTAATTCGCCGTTCTGGGGTCACCTTTCTCGATGAACTTTCCTCAAACATTACGGAATGGAAGTAAAAATTTGTGTTTATTCGCCCTCCCGTCGGTGCTTATCCTTATGCAAATAATTGGATAAGCACTAAAGTTTAACAAAATAAACGGTCTCGATCCAAGAACTTCGAAAAGCTTTTAGAGGAGTTCAATAAGTGTACTTATAGTGCTCGACGCATAATAAAAGATCGTGAGTTGGTTAATCACGCTTGAATCGTTCTGTATGACGATATCTCTCAGCTCGACGGTCCCCGTAAGCTGTCTGACGTTTTTCATACTGTATGGTTTGATTTCTATTTTCTTTCGGCCTCGTTTTATTATTTGTTTTTGTTTTAGTCAAAGCACTCAAGCGCTTCGAAATAAAAAAGAGACAGCCGACTGGGCCGTTGATAGGCGGGTCTGCTCCTCCCCCACCTGGGGATTCGGATCGAAGTCGATCTCTGCCGCAAAGCGATCTAAACCCTCGGGGCCAGTAATCGTAAGAGGCCTCAAGACGAAAAGACCCCTTCTCTCCTTCCCGACGACCTTATGCGCCGTAAGGTCGACAAGGGCAAGGAGAAGGTTGTTAAAAAAAGCACTGCTTCTGCCGTCACCTACAAGGACGTGCTGGTCAAGATGCCGTCTCGGCTCTGGAATCACTAGAGCCGCATAAGGTGGCAAGATACCTCCACTCTCTGCAACCCGAGGCCGACAAGGCTCGCGTCGAGGGGAATGACTATGAGCGTTCTTGCTACGCCACTCAGTGCCTTACTCGGGTATGTGCTTTGTACTTAGTTAAGCGTTCATGTTTGTGTATTCTTGCATTATTTTATTACTCGTTTCTTTGTGTAGTTCTTAGCGGCCATTCTCCCCGGCCTCGAAGCGGGTACCAAAGCTCCCACCTCTTCTACTAAGGCCCTCGAGGGAAAATGCGAGGCGCAACTTAGGGAAATCGCCCAACTAAGGAAAGAGCTGGAGTGGTCTAAGGCGTTGGTCGACAAGCTGAGAGCCGACAAGGCCGTGGCCCAGCATGATAATGAGAAGATCCGGGCCGACCTTGAGAAGGCCCGAGATGAGGTGATATTCGAGAAGGATATCGGCATCGTGCAGGGCCAGAGGTCATTCCTAAAGACCGCCATAGGTTCCGCCTTTGTCGAGCCCTACCGCAAAGAAGTCGTCAAGGCTTTCTGCAACTCACCTAAGTTCCTCGACAAGCTTTGGCTTGCCGCCGTCTAATATTTTGACCATGCTTTTGACGCATGGGAGGCGGTGGTGGCGGGGTCTGAGTTTGCTGGGAAACTTGACCGCGAGGCGATGAAACATGCGCTTCCTGACCCTGATGGTTACGAGGGTGATCCATCCCTTCCGGACGACTACCCATGGTAGTCTGGCCTCGCGGCTAAGACTGTTCAAGTCGCCAGGCTCTCTTATCAGCTGGAGGCCCCTCCCACTCCTTTGATCAATCCGACTGGATTGCCTCATCCGAGTGGGCATATTCTTGAGGAAGAGGTTCAAGACAGCGATGCCGATGCTTAGAACTGTTCCGGGTCTAGTCTTCTTATTTTTCAAGACTTTGTTTTTACTTTTTTTTTTCTCTTTTCTTTTATTGTCGCTCTCGACCTATTTTCATAATTTAAAGGTCGAGACGATTCTCCTGTATTAATTTTGTTATGAATAACATTACTTTCGCCATGTCTTGTTATTTTTCTCTTGTTCCTGCATTATCATAAATGCTTTAGTAGTTAAGGTGTGCTTTCTTTGATTTCGATATCTTTCAGTGTTGCCTCGTCGAGATCCTACTTTAGGTTACTATTTTCCAGTTGTGTTATCAATCGATTTCGCGGCTGTAGGCTTCATAGCCCTGTCGGGATTCCACTCGTGTTATAACTTCGTAGATATTTAGATCGACTTTGTAGTCGTAGGCTTTGTAGCCTTGCCGAGATTTCACTCGAGGCATACAACTTTGTAGTTGTTTAAGTCGACTTTGTAGTAGTAGGCTTTGTAGCCCTGCCGAGATTTCACTCGAGGCATACAACTTTGTAGTTGTTTGGATCGACTTTGTAGTAGTAGGCTTTGTAGCCCTGCCGAGATTTCACTCGAGGCATACAACTTTGTAGTTGTTTGGATCGACTTTGTAGTCGTAGGCTTTGTAGCCCTGCCGAGATTTCACTCGAGGCATACAACTTTGTATTTGTTTGGATCGACTTTGTAGTCGTAGGTTTTGTAGCCTTGCCGAGATTTCACTCGAGGCATACAACTTTGTAGTTGTTTGGATCGACTTTGTAGTCGTATCTTAACCTGTTGTAGTTCTTAAGAAAGTTCACGTATGTGGGTAATCGCTGTAAAAATGTAAAAAAGACAATGCAAACATCAAATCTGAAATTCATTTCACTACTGACTTTAATTTGAGCGTTTTTCAGTACAAAAAGAGGCTTTAGACTCAGCCTTAGGCGTAAAAGCGTTTAAGATGAATCACATGCCATGATCGGGGCAATCGACGGCCTTCCCCGTCTTCTAGCTCGTATGCTCCTCTCTCGAGAACTTTCGTGACTGTGTAGGGTCCCTCCCAGTTGGCTTCGAGCTTTCCGACATGCTTTAAGGCATCGAATCGCTTGAGGACGAGGTCTCCCACTTGGAATCGCCTGGCTCGGACTTTCTTGTTGAATGCTACGCGCATCTTTTGCTTGTATGCAACCGACCGTAACCAGGCCTCCTCTCGTTCCTCTTCGATTAAATCGAGGGCTTCTTTGGCCATTTCCTCGTTCTTTTCTTGCTTAAAGTATGTCGACCTGTGCGAACTTAGTGCAATTTCCACTGGTAAGAGGGCATCCATTCCATATACCATACTGAATGGTGATTGGCCTGTCGAGCTTCTCAGTGTAGTCCGGTATGCCCATAAGACAGTGGTTAGCTCGTCAATCCAGGCTCCCGATGCCTTCTCCAATCGCTTCTTTAGCCCCTGCAAGATGGTTCTATTCGTCACCTCGACTTGTCCGTTGGCTTGAGGGTGAGCGACCGAGGCAAATCTCTGTTTGATCCCCATATCAAGGCATCATGCCTGAATTCGTTTTCCTTGAAACTGAGTTCCATTGTCTGAGATTAATATCTTTGGGATTCTGAATCGACAGGAGATGATGTTAAATAAGAACTGGATCATTTTTTCCTCGGTAATTTTTGCCAGCGGCTCTGCCTCGACCCATTTGCTAAAGTAATCGACTGCAACTACCAGAAATTTTCTTTGTCCGGTCCCCATTGGCAAAGGCCCCACCAAGTCGATTCCCCATTGAGAAAAGGGGATTGGGCAGTTGATTGTCGTCATGGTCTTGGCGGGGATATGAGGAATTGGCCCATGACGCTGGCATCTTTCGCGTTCTTGTACTAATAGCTCAGCCATTCTCCTGATTTTTGGCCAATAATAACCAGCCCGCAGAACTTTTCCAGCTAAAGCCCGAGACCCGACGTGAGCCCCGCAACATCCTTCGTGGACTTCCTGCAAGGCATAATTTCCCTCGTCTTCAGAGATGCATCTTAAATGGGGCCCGGCATACGACCTCTTATATAGCACCCCTTCAACTTCAAAATATTTACTCAAGTATCGGGCGGCTTTTTCGGCTTCCTGCTTATCCCCGGTAGGTACTTCCTTTTGCAAAAGCTCGCGAATCGACATTCTCCAGTCGCCCTTCTGTAATATCCCGTCAATTTATCAGTATAAATTTTGTTTTAGTTCCTATATATTAATATTGTCGAGTATTAATTTTCGGAATTAATTATTTTCAGTCGAGATTACCAAAATTTATTTTCGACGTACCGTTTGCGTTTGGAATAATTTTGGTAATTAAGTATTATTTTTAAAAGTTAATTAAGCATAATTAAGTGATTAATCAAATATTAATCACACATTAAAGGTAAAAAGCCGTACGGATTTTATAATGCTTTCTCAATTTTCATTAGTATTTTCCTAAGCTTAAGGTAAGCATTTTCCTTCTATTTTTAAGCTTCATACATGTCATTAAGTGGGATGTAAGGGAGTGATTAGTCACCATTAACCACCTAATTGATGAGCAAATGTTATGTTTATAGAAGGCCACGTCTAGGCATCATCATTTCCCCAACTTAGTTGCTTCCATTCGGTTGCTATAAAATGGGGAGTTTGGGAAAAATTTTCCCATCTCTTTTCATCCTATATGCGTCTTCATACAATCTGAGGTTAAGAGGTGGAGAGTTAGTGAGATTAGTAGAAGTTCTTGAGTATTGAAGGCACGGCAGGTAGCAGCAGCCACACGGCGAAGCATCGTACGCTTAACTTACCGCACACGGACACGCGCACGCGAGGACTAGGGGAGATTACGATCAGTTTTGGGAATTCTGACGAGCACTTGAGGAGGTAAAGCCATCCTCAAGCTCTTTTTATGATAATAAGTTCATATAAGGTAGAATTGTTCAGCTCATGTTTCAAGAGTTCATAGCTATGTCATGATAGGTTCGGTTAGGCCTAATTAAGTCATGATCGAGTAACTTCGTATTTTATCCGGAAACTCATGAACAATTCGTATTTATATGGTCATTTTAGAACATTTTATATTCAGTAGATTCATGATGGGCGAGACAAGTTGAAGTTTATCCCTGAATTGGCTCAAAGTCGTCGCCAGCGCACGTCGCGCATGGCCACGGGCCGCCCCAAGTCATGTTGTGTTATCTCTTGTTATAGTCAAGTTTGTCCGTGCAGTTTATGTCTTAATAGCTTCAAAATGATGTTTCATGTTTAATTGATCTTGAGTTGCCGAGGGAAAAGTGGAGTCGGTCGGGAGACGGCCTAACGTCGTCGGCGGCGCACGGCGCGCTCGCCACGGCCTATTCAGGTTATCGTGCAAAATTTATATTTTCAAGTTATTTCAGTGATTATGTTCATGTCATGTCAGGGTATGTTAATTGAAGTCAGGTTGCACGGGAGTTGTTGCCGGACGGCCGGCAAGGGCCGGCCGTGGCCGCGTTGTCCGCACGCAGCGGCAGCAGCGCGCCCGGCAGT
>CACSLK010027624.1:12116760-12135292 GCA_902706635.1 Striga hermonthica | reverse complement strand
TTACAAGTAGAATACGTCCAATCAGATTGGAACGCCGGGTATACTACTCTAACACTTTTGAATTGGAGCAATCGTGTGATTCTTTGTTTGAGTTGTTCAGGGGCTGAGTGATGTTGGAGCATGGAGTTTTGTGACTGTGTGTTGAGTTCTATTGGGGATGGTGCATTTTGATATTGGCTCTGAACAAGTTGGTTATTGTTTGAGTTGTCTGAGGGAGTTTTGAGTTGTCTGTTTGGGTTTGGCATTGGCAGGTTATCAGGTTATGTGTTTGTTGGGTTTGGCAGGTTATGGTTGACTGTTATGTAATCATCTTTTCAATCAAAAAAAAAAAAAAATTGAACCTGTCTCTGAAACAGGTCAAGAAAAAAAAAATAATAAGAAAAAAAAATTGGAAAAGAGGAGGATGAATGATTTGGGGGATTTTGTTGAGATTTTTTTTAATATGGGGTAAGAGAGAGGGGAATATTCTCGGGTTGTATGTTTGTTCGTGATCGTAGATTATGATTGTCATTTATGGGTAGCGTGCTTATTTTGTTGAGCCCTTTTAGGACGGGATTCACATGGTTGCTTCGAATCTTTTGAATTACCTTATACTTCTTCTTCTTGCTTGTTGGAAATTGAGCCATTATTCCCTACCCGTCATTACAACCTTGTGATACACCCTTTGATGTTTTGTGGATTTATGTTTATTTTCGAATTGACGAGCATGATCCAAATGCAAGCTTATGGTAAAGATTTTCTATGTTTTGACTTGAGCGTTCATATATATATATATATCTTTATCCTATACACTTGAGTGATTGAGCGAACCTTGTGAGATGTGTTGGTCCTCGTTTGCATTTAATATTGATTGGTTGTTGAGAATGATTGTCATTGATGTTAGTACATGAGGTTCCCACTATGACTTGTTTTCTTGTGTGCGAAAATATTTTGAATTGGCAAAAGAGGAGAAAAGAGTGTGATTATGATTTGGGATATTGAATTTGGCTTGATGCTTGAGGGCAAGCATCGTTCAAGTGTGGGGTGGTTTGATAAGTCGAAAAACGTGCTCGCTTTAATCGCTTAATTTTGTAATAGTGCATGTTTATTTACTCGCATTTATGTGATTTTTGACTTATTTAATATTATGATCGATTGTGGTGCCTTGATGAGTTTCTTGAGTGCTTTCAGAGTGTTGGGATTACTGTTAGCAAGCGACGATGTTGAATGTAAGACGTGAGCTCGATAAATTTTTGTTTGATGCAGTACTGGGTTACCCAGTACTTCGTTCCAGCGCCCCGTACTGGCCAGCAGGCCCACACACGTGGTAAAGCCCATACAATTCATGTGAGTTGGCATCAAAGTCAATGTACGTGGGCTGAAATTATTAAAAGCGGAAGTGGCTGGGTGGACTTAGAAATACGAATAAAAGATTTGTGACTTTTGGAGGGCAAGCATAAGGAAAGTGACGTGGCCTGAGGGAATTTTATCTTTCTTTGGAGACTTTGGTTTAATATATTATCTAACATTGGCGGCTGTGACCTATCATTGAGGAGTGAGGCTGGGAAAAGAGATTGTAGGAGAGAAAGCAGCAAGAGAACGAGCCGACAGAGAAGAATTTCTTAATATATTTTCTTTTTCTTTTCTTGTGTAATTAATTCTATGAGCATGTTATTGAACACTATAAGTGAGTAGTTTTATTATTCTAGTTCCGGGAAAGTTGAACCCTAAGACTCAATGAATGTTTGATTAATTCTCATGGTTGATAATTTCAATATCTTTTGGAATTGTTTGTGTTATTTTGAATAATTAACCTTGATTTGTTGAGTCTTGTTTAGCTTGATCACCTAGACTAGGCTTTTCATATCTACTGCTAGATTCAAACTGTCAATCCGTAATCGTTGACATGTTTAATCAATTAGAGGCTACCGGAAGATGGTAACTACCAGGGATAACACAGCCTAAGTAAGTGAATGAAAATTTCGCTACTTAGTCTAGCCTATTTTTCTAAATCGTAAAGCGGCTAATTGAATTAAATTTAGAAAGCGTTTCCTAGATTGTTCAAGAGGTCAGATTTAATCGTAGAGCGTCTCGCGGTTAGATTAAAAATAAGGAAAAATTCGGGTACCAGCCCGTGGCGTTACCTAGGGCTAGTAATTCCATAGATAGCGAGATTTGATACCAGAATTAATTAGACGAGTCGGTCGAGGGTGTAGACGGAACCGTGAACTAGAAGTTTCCTATAATTTGATAACTATCCTCTTTAGCTGCATATGATTTTATTTTGTTATTCTTATTTTCGTAGTTAATTGTCCCACATTAAAACCCTCTCTTTTATCGCTTTTATTAATTTCAATTAAAGAAAATAATTACAATTAAAATTCACACTCCCTTGGGTTCGACCCTTACTCACTGCTACTACTAGTTGGTAGAAGTCGGTTAAGGAATTTATAAATATTAATTTTGCCGCGTTGCGACGCTCGGTCATAAATGAGGAGGTGCGTAACTTATGCGAACAATATGCGAAGCATTTTCGATTTGGATATGCGGTGCAGACAATCAATCAATGCGGTGCGTAACGTATGCGAATAATATGCGAAGCACTTTCGATTTTGATATGCGGTGCAGACAATCAATCAATGCGGTCCATATGGATATGCAAAATAAAATGGTGGATAGTCGTAAATTATGCGGCTTTCGATTTGGATATACGATTCGTTAATTATGCGGTTGAAGACTAGGCGAATCATCCCAGTTGTGCGATTATTATGGGATATGATATGGGAATCGCACAATCAACCCAATTGTGCAATTATTATGGGACATGTTATGCGAATCGCGCAATCAACCCAGTTTCACTAAATTTTGTTAGTCAATCGTGTGCAGGTCACAACTTAGGGCACCAACACAGTATTTTTCCCGTTAAAAGTATTGTTTTCGTTAAATTGGTTTACAATTAAAAACTCCATCTTCATCTTAATTGTCATGGATTGGACGTGATGGACAAGGTGACGATTTGTGACCTGTTTCTTTACATGTACGACATCTCCTCGTGCGTCTTGGAAGAGGAGTTGGTGCGTTTTGACCTTCTTCATTTGAAAAAAAAGTCATTATCACCATCCTATAGAGGGCACTTCGCCCTGTTATGCCTGGTGACCCCGCACCGTGAGCACATCTGCTGACACCGTACTCGACGTGATGATCCTTCTCCAGTGGAATAACGTTGAGTCCGTGGCCGACCTGCTTGTTTGGGATCATTTGGCGGAATTACCTTTTTACGCATAATTTTCGGGGGCAAGTGCCATTCATCTGGATGCGGGATGGGGCTAACGGTGCTTTCGTACATCCTTGCAACTGAGTAGGTCTTGTAATGGTCATTGAAGAAATCCATTATATCTAACCCGACTTCCCTGTTACATATCGTAAATGCACATCATATTTATAGTAATTTTTTTTTTAAGAAAAAAACGATGATGTTGTTTGGTAAACATTACCGAATAGCCGTAGATGCATGTAAGCAAGGTAGTAGATCTGTTTCAAACACACGACAATCACATGTTCTTGCCTCTAAATCTACCACGTAGGATCGTGTTTCTTCCATAACCCTATAACGTTGCATACCGAGTGTGGTAATGGATAGAGTACGACCTTTCTCGAACAAAGGATCCAACCGCAATTGAGTCCACTGCGTTAGCGGATGATTGCGACCCTCGGTGGATGTACGCCGAACAAAAAACCATTTCTCTATCGTTGCTCGAACACACTCCAAAAACGAGCAAACGGGTAACATCCTGGCCCAACGGAGTTTGTTGTTCAAACTTTTGCATGAATTGGATGTCATGAATCCATAGCGCCGTACAGGTGTAAAATACCTCGCCCAAGCATTTATCGAAATTTCATTAGTTAGCTTTTTAAATGCTTCGGGTTTTAGGCTTTGGATGGTGACAAGTAACGATAGAAGTTTTCACGCCGATAGCAATATGCCGCCTTGTAAAATATGCCCAAGGCAAATTTCCCAAAAGGCCTCATTTGTTTTGTTATGTGATAATAGCAAAATGAATGATGCGCCTCGGGGAACACTATTGGGACATAATATATGATAGACTCATGTCTATCCGATACGATGAGGAGGTTATCAGGACAACCATAGGCCCTTTTCAATTGAGTCAAAAACTAACTCCAAGTCTCACGACGCTCTACATCACCAATGCCAACTGCGAGGGGAAAGATTTGGTGATTCCTGTCCAATGTGGCTGCAACAAACATAATGCCCTTGTATTTTCCTTTCAAGTGGGTACCATCTATCACAATTACCGGGACACCAGCTCGTTGAAAGCCCTCAATGCTAGCTCCTAGAGCAAAGAACAAGTGTTTAAATACCTCGCCATCTCGTTGTAGTTCGAGAATTGTACCTAGATTATGAACCTGCAACATGTGCAAGTAACCGGAAAGTCACACCCATGATTCTTCATGACCTCCATAAACTTTTTCAAAAGCATGGTCTCTTGCTCGGAGGGACACATTGTAGCTGATCGACAAACCATGCTCTTCCCGCATTTGTTCAATAATTCTCCGTGTAGATACCGTCTGGGGATTTGTCCGAATATTTGATGCATAAATATGAGCGAGAACCTTGGAATTAGCCGAACGGTGTCGATTGTGTGTCAAACTCCCTTCGCATGTATGCTCGAGTTTCAAAGTAGTGATTCTTCATACATCTCGCTTTGCCCTTGCACATAACTTGTAAGAACACCCTTCATACCGACAAATAGATTTTAACCTAGAAGTGCAGGATTTGGGTGTTCGACACTCAACTTTTTGTTGCAAGTGATATAGTTGAATGGCACAAATCAACTCTTCTTTCGAAAGAAATACAAACCCCAAAGATAATTCAATATTGTTCGAGGGTAAGTGGATGGGTTGTCTATCTGATCCAGTTGTCGTGGGCGGCATAGGAAGGGACCACATTCGTGGCTCAACGTCGGATTGCCGGGTGCTACCTCGATTCATATATACAAGACTTTCAACCTCAATATGGTCGGTGATTAATCTTAGCCCTTCAATATGCTCGCTATACCACGCCCTGAAAAGCTTGAACATTTGCTTCTCATGTACCTCTTTGTCTTTGTCCCCTGAGTCACCATTGTGCATGTTGGTTTGGTCATTATTATTGTCATCGTCACGAGAATTACCTGGTTGGTTCGAAAAACCCGCGGTTTGATCATCAGTGCCCCGAGGATATCCAGTATGTGTAAATGAACTAGGGCCTGCTTGATGTGAATA
The DNA here is from genome assembly GCA_902706635.1 of Striga hermonthica. NCBI lineage: Eukaryota > Viridiplantae > Streptophyta > Magnoliopsida > Lamiales > Orobanchaceae > Striga > Striga hermonthica. Next base: position 12,130,030 of record CACSLK010027624.1, on the reverse strand, counting down.
TGGGGCGTCGTGAGAAGATGTAAAACTACCAATACCAAAAGAACTCGGAAATACACCTCGGGACGCCATCATTTGCGTGAAGTTTTGTTGCGCCGTCCCTGGAACACCCACATTTACTCGCTTCTCCAGCTCCACGTAAATGTTGGGAGTTTTTTGTTCTTCAATCAGCTCTAAGATATCCTCACTAGATTCGTTTTTCATCTTCACTTTTTGTTCCCTTCCATCAAATACTGCCCACAATATGTACTCAAAATTACAAGGATCGGCCTTCAATAATGCTTGAACACGAGAAACTACTTAAGAATACATTTGTCGGCCGTAATTTATTCTCATCAGCTCTGCCACTCCACCAAGATATGAACCCCCGGAAAATGTACCACCATAGCTCACGCATACTCTAACACGAGTGCTAGCCATTCAAATAAGTGAACAACAAAAGGAATTAAAATGAAAGAAATAGAAAATTGCAGTAGAGAAGAATGGTGCAGACGTTGAATTGTTAGAGAATACTGTTTTTCTGCCTGCATGATAAATGCACAGACAAAATCCTCACCCGTGAAAAAGCAATCAATTAATGAGGTGCGTAACTTATGCGACAGATATGCGATCAAATTCCGAATAGTCGTAAATTTTCCATGACGATATGGCCCTGCGAAAAAATGGCGCATTATCGTCAATTAAATTATGCTTTATTCGATTTTTTTATGCGATTCTTCAATATGCGAGCGAAAAAATGTCGCATCATTGTCAATTATCCAGCGGATATATGCGAAAGTTTTTTGCATACCAGTAAATTATGCGATTGACTTGGGTATGCAATTTCCAGAAAATGCGAATTCAACAAATAATGCGAATTATATGCGAAAAGTTTTTGCACAGTCATAAATTTGCAAGGTCTATATAGCCCTGCGAAATAAGGCGCATAATCATCGTAAATTATGCTGCATTCGATTTTGATATGCGATTCTTAAAACTGAGAAAGATTTTCGCATATTTGTAAAATATGCGTTTGATGTGGATATGCGATTACAAATATGCGAAATATTTTCGCATAGTCATAAATTATGCGTCCGCTTGGATATGCGCTGGTTCATTTGGACATGCGACTGTAATATCGCATAGCATTTCGTGAGTTTTGGGGGTGTAAAAGAAGTTATTTGATGGGGCGTTGTGTAAAAGAAAGAATAGATTTATAACGGGGTGAAAAAGATTTTGACCCTTTTTTTTACTAGTAAATTTTTTTATTTATCATAAAAAGTCATGTAAAAAAATTATATATTATTATGTTATAAAGTAGAATTGATTGTCTTATAAAATTTACAATTTATTATGTTAGAATTTAGATATTATTATGTTATAAATTATAATTTATTTTCTTTTAAAATTATAATTTATTATTTTATTATGTTAGAACTTAGAAATATTATGTTATAAATTAAAGTTGATTATCTTATAGGATTTATTATTATTATGTTATAATTTAGAAATATTATGTTATAAATAAGATATTATAATTTATTATGTTAGAATTTAGATATTATTATGTTATAAATTAGAATTTATTATCTTATAAAATTATAATTTATTATTTTATTATGTTAGAACTTAGAAATATTATGTTATAAATTGAAGTTGACTATCTTATAGGATTTATTATTATTATGTTATAATTTAGAAATATTATGTTATAAATGAGAATTGATTAACTTATAGGATTTATTGTTATTATGTTAGAACTTAGAAATTGTTATGTTAATAAATTAGAATTGAATATCTTATACAATTATTTATTATTATGTTATAACTTAGAATTTGTTATCTTACTGAATTTATTATTATTACGTTAGAATTTTGAAATTATTATTTTATAAATTAGAATTTATTATCTTATAAGATTTATAATTTATTCTGTTAGAATTTAGAAAATATATGTTATAAATTAAAATTGACTATCTTATAGAACTTATTATTATCATGTTAGAACTTAGAAATATTATGTTATAAATTAGAGTTTATTAACTTATAGAATTTTACTTTATTCGAAATTTAAGTGGTATTAGAAATAAATTTTTATTTCTGGATAAAGTATTATTTAAATTTTCGTGTTTAAAATGATTATGTAATAAATTATTATGTTTGATTTAAGCTAGTACAATTTAGTTACAAAATATACTAGTATTTTTTTAACATCGTAATATTTTGCAGGTGTCATTCGAAGATTTTGGAGGTGAGGGTACTGATTACAATTTTGTTTTCATTACTGAGGAAGTATTCGATAGTGATGCGGAAGCTATTACATAAGCAAAAGAAATGGCAATTCAATATAGTTTTGAATTGTTCATTTATTCACACAAAAAGGGTGGAGGGTGAATGTGTCGAGGTGTGCGTGAGGTGAACGTTACAGAGGCAGTTTAAGAGATTTAGACCGAGCTTCCAGAAGTTCAAAGATAAAGCATGCAATTGCCCGTTTCAGATAGCAGTGCAACAGGTGGCACAATCTACATCTTGAAGGATTCGTGTAAGTCATGGTGTTAGCGGAATCCATAATCATGCCTTGGTTGTATATCCTGAGGGTTATCGACAGATGAGCGGACTTAGTGTTTCATCTAAATAAATTGTGCGTGATATGACTATTGCTCAGGCAAACTATTAGGAACATCAACTGCATGCACAATGTTGAACTTATCGAAATAAATTCTAACGTAGCGGAATCTATAATTAGGATTAGGACATTACCATTTAAAATTTTTTGTCGACTCTAAGATGTTTCTGATTTCCTCTTTAGGAGAGCGTCTGAACCGCAGAGTCTGTTGGGCAGCCGGACTTGGCCTCCTTGACCGATTTGGGTCTTCGGGTCACAAACGGGTCATTGGGTCAAAGGATCGTCAGGCTCGGGCTGATCGGACCGGTATGGACTCTGTTGGGTCGCAGCTGGTGGCTGCTGGACTCGATCAGGCTGATTGTGGGTCAGTCTTGGCGTTTGCAGGTTGGGGTTGGTTGCGGCCACTGGTGCTTGCGCGTCGGTTGGCGAGAACCTCGGGCGCATGCGGTCTCGGCTCTTCTAGGTCGAAGAGGCTAGGCGCGGGCGTGGACTGCGGCGGCTAGGTACACGTGCAGGTGAACGGGCAGGCTTGCGCGACAAGCAGGCAGGGAGCACGGATCACAGACGGCAGCGTACGCAAACAACAGGAGGGCGACAACGTGCGGGCAGGCACAGCGTCGTTGGGCGTTATTGGGAAATGGCACCGGTGTCTAGCTTGCATGCGGCTGCAGGCGTTGGCTCGCAGCTACATGCGGCTAGGCGCGGGCGATCTCCAGAAACGATAGGCAGCGGCGGCGATGTCCGATGGTGGGTGGTGGCTGGTTTTCTTAGAACTCAAAAGCTCGAATTATTTTACCTTAGGATCTTCTAATGTATAACCTAAACACTTATTTCGAAAAATCTTGGTGGGCGATTTCTCGAATTGCTCGAACTCTCAATATATAAAACACTCGATATCCTTTTTCCTATAGAAAACCTTAATCGTGTCTGCGTACGAATGAAGGGAAGAGTTCAAGACATGGTGTATTTATAGACTACATTAGGGACCTTAAGGAGGTGCTAAATATAAGTTTATCCTATAAGGTTTAAGAAACCTACTCGTGTTATATATCCTCTTCCATTATAAACCTAATTACCTTCTAGAAGACCTCGTAGTTTCCAAATCCTATGCAATATTCTAGAAGGAATATTCCTTTCATTAGGGAATTAAATAATAGAAAGTAATTAATTTCTAATTCCTATAAAGAATTAAATAATAAAACATTCCACTAGAGTAATATTATTGCTCTCTCTATTAGCTCCAATTTATTCAATAAATTCGAACATCCACTTGATTAATTAATATTTATCTAATTGACTGATTTACTTCCCCGTGTTTAAGATATAACATCTGTTGATTAATTAAATTACTGATAAAATAATTAATCAACATCTTATTCATTTCTGAAACTAGTACCACTCAGATCTTTAATCATTATGACGGATGCACATCCACCTGCAGGGTTTGACATAATAATCCTTACTAAACTCATTTCGGGGACGTCATCAACCCAACACACTGAGACATAGTGACAATACACAATTTATAACAGAATAGGAATCACCCTTGGTTAATCAAATAAACAAGTAATGAATATATACCCTGTTTTATATTATCTTATGGCTTTAGAGAACGCATCAATTACCGAAGGTCTAGATTACAACTACGATCAATAAGTCTTATAATCTTATCCTTCCGCGGTTTTGTTCAATACTTATCATAAGTACTGGTGTAATCTATTAGTCAAAGACCAACTGAATCAAAAATTACACTACAATCTTTTTCCAAGAGAGGTCTCAATGCTTGTCTAGACTGTGAACGAATAACTTAGTCTTACAAGGAACCTATAGATGATCTTTCTGTTCGATACACCACGAACAATACTATCACAATGTTAGACAAGGAGTATGATTGCATAAATAAATAAGCTGCAAGCATATGTACTTTGACTAAAAAATAGTTAGATTACAATTGTATTGATAGAATCTGTAAAACAAGCTTTTACAGCATACCTCTAACACATAACTATACTGATCAATTGCGGAGAGATAGTTCCGAGGGTAAAGATGTGGCTACCAAGATTATGCACTTGGCTTTGGAGAGTAAATATATAGTTTATATAGATGTTGATGAGGATACACATGCATTGACACATTTGTTCTTCTCGCATCCTGAAGCAGTCAACCTATTCCGGACATATTACTGCAACAACAATATGGATTTGACGTACAAAACCAACAAGTATGCTACTTTATAAATAACAAATTAGTATGAATCTTAATTAGTATGTTTGAGTAGGTTTTCTTATTCTATGTTTGCTCTTGTTGCTAGTTACCTCTACATTTTGCACATGTATAAAATTCCATTGGTGAAAATTGTTGGGATGACGCAGTGCGACAAGAACTTCTTAATTGCATAAGCAATTATGAAGGACGGGAGCGAGTACAACTATCACTGGGTTCTACAGATGTTGAGGTATCTGATCAAGTCTGATGTACATCCTACAGCTGTTGTCACTAACAAGGAGTGGGGTATAATGACTCATATTCGGATGATTTTTTCCAGAATCTACCCACTTACTTTGCACGTGGAACATCAACAATGATGTGGAAAGCGAAGTCTATTGATTGTTTGGAAAGATAGAGAAATTGCTCAAAAGTTCGCGCTCAACAGGTGGAAAAAGGTTGTTGATGCAAAAATTGAGGATGGATACCATAGTGTCATAGTTGAAATACTATTGTTTATTTTGTATAACCATGTGGTAGTATAGTTTTTATATGTATGTGAATGTGGGTCAGTGGGCCAAATGGATAGTTGTGTGAGAATTTCCTACTAGCGGTAGCGGTTGATACCGAGGTCACTAGTAGAAGCGGTTGATGTCGAGTTTACTTACTAGCAGGACCAGCTGATGCCGAGGGAACTAGTATTAACCTATTACTAGACCAACATTTCATTAACTTAAGTTAATGGTGTATAATAGTCAAAAGCTAGGTAAGTTATGGAGGTTTTAAATAAGAGTCACTAGTATGGATTTACTTGGTGGTTTGAAGCCAGTTTACCATGGCGGCTGTTCGCCTATATTTTTAAAGCTCGACCGCAAGTGTACGGCTTCACTCGTAGTATGTGGCAAGCAAGGTCGTATCCCAAGAGACCAAACAACTAATTAATCAAGTACTAGATTATGATAGTGCCAATTTTATCTAGACGACCGAATATAAGATTGATTAACTAAACTAAGAAAATAATTCAAAAGATAATAAATCGATAACAAGAAAACAACTAGAAAAAACACTTAAGAAGAATATATGGGAATGGTAGATTCTAAGACTATGGGTTCAATTAACAGTTGAGTTCCTTCAAATATATCACAACTAACTATTTTCTTTATCTACCCTATAAGATGATCACAAAATTAATCTATCATCCCTCTCGAGATCGATAAAACCGTAGATTAAATCACATATATTAGCGTCTCCACTCAACACATGCAATTCAACTCCAAAAAGGTTAAAAGATCTAAAATCCTCACAATTACCTACTGATCTCTCGATTCAAGCAAGTAAATTATGTCAAGTATAAAAGACCTAATATTGAACTCATCTCTCGAATTATGAACAATATTGTCAAACATGTAAAAGAATTGATCAAGTTCTAAACATGAAATAAGAACAAAATACTTGAATAGGGTTCAAAAGAAAAACAATCAATTATAAACAAATCATCCAAAATCCCAACATATTAATCTACTACCAAGTTTTAGAATTAATAAATCTAGCTACTCATGTTCGAATTCAAACACATAGACATATTCAAAATCAACATGATCAATAAAAGTTCAAGAGGAAAGAAGAAATAAAAACTAGGAATCTCGTCGATCTTTCAATCTTCTTGATTTCTTCGTAGTTGATCTTCTTTTTGCTTCCCAAATGCTTCTCTTGTGTGTTCTAGGGATCTCCTCCTTGTGTTCTCACGTTCTCCCCCTCAAAATAAGGTAAATATACCTTTTTATATGTCCAAAACCCTTCTCCTTATCCAAAAAGGCAAGCTTTAAAAATCTGTCTACGCGTGCGACACGACCATTCTGCCCGTGTCGCCGTCCGTGTCGCAGCCCGTGTCAGGTCCCTGGGCTTCGAAATTTCTCTTTTGAGGTGACACGGCCTCCGACACGGCCACGGTGCTCGTGTCACTGCCCGTGTCACAAATCTGCATTATATTTTTCACTTGTTTCACTCGTTTCTTCTATTTTTTTCATCCGTGCATCAATCTTTCATCATCCCGGGGTTCCTAGGTACTCACCATGCACCTCCAATAGCCAAAAGCTCTACAAATATATAGAAATATCTACAAAACAAGCACGCGTAATACCTTTCCAACAAATAGAGAATTAAAGCACAAATATGCAATTTATACACCAATAATGCAATGACAAAGCTCTAAATACTCTATAAATATGGTGTAAAACCACACATGAACAGCGGCTTGAATTAAGAGTCACTTAGCTGGGTATTTTATTTATCATGGTGGCTTGAAATAAGAGTAACTGAGCTGGTAATTTAGGCAGTGAGACAGTTTAAAATTTTATGTTCATATGATTATTATCCTATTTTTTATTATGCTGAATTGATGCATAGTATGAATTTTACCATTGAGCCTAGAGGATATGCTCATCTCATTATTTTTCATGTTGATCCAGCTGGCGGCAGTCACGGGAGAACGGGCGTGATCCTCACTCTTTATGTTTTTATGTTTCCCCAAACTCTTTATGAAAATCATTGTTGGTTTTGATGTTTCGTAATTTGAATTATTAAGAACTATGTTTGGATGATCGAAACTTGGATATTATGAAATATTTATTTATGTTTTGAATGTTTGAATGAAAAGAGCTTTTGAGTAGCGTCCGATGAGTTGTTTTGGAAAAAGAATTTTTCAAAGTTGAAATAATTTCTGAAAAATCTACGTCTTTTCTTTAAATAAGTAAGTGGGCGTTACTTTTTATGTTCAACACATTGAACCATATTATCTACAATGTAAGATAAAAGAACTTATGCTCGCATAAATAAACAAATTGCAAACACAAATACTTGACTAAAACATAATTCTCATTCCAAATGGTATTATCAGAAACTGAAAGTCGAGCTTTTACAATATACCCGAACATATATATCAAATATATGTGCATACATACATAACATACATGTATATATATAATGAATTACAATGTGTGAATCAATTTATAAGCAGACTAGAATCATGTTTTGATTGCTAAATTACAATAATTAATAAGGTCGTTGATATGGGATATTATACCTAAATGAATAAAACGGTCCATTAGCCCGGTCGAATGAGTCCAACAAACTGAATGGGTTGTCTTGACCAAACAGATTCGAGCAGAGTGGACATGGTCGAACACCACGACAACAAGGTATGCGAGATTACAGTACAAGGAGAAACGGTCGGTTCGAGTCCATGGAGGACCTGGTCAAAAATCGACATATCGAGCCAAAGGTCATTTGATCGAACACACTTAGAATAGTTTGAGGACCAACATAGGCACAGTTGAGTACAAAAGCATTCAAGGAGTATACAGTGGAATCTTCATCCCATGTGCGGAGGACATATGACGCGACTGGATTGGTCTATGGTGATAACCGTTTTTGATACACATACACTGTGTGTGTATGAACGGGCATGTTTGGGCAGCTTGGGGCAACCAGCTCAATAAACCCGAGCAGCCTCTAGAAGCATGTATTTTTCCCATATATATAGGGGTGAACTTTACATTTTGAGCAGGATTTTATGTGTTCTTACTCTTGAGAATTGAGGAGAACAGACACTGATTTAAGCATCAGAGGCTCTTCGCCGGAAAACTCCTCCAGTGTGAGAGTTCTTTTCAGATACTTGGCGTTCTCTCGGCAAGAAAGAAGTAGGCAAGCCGATTTACAGCCAGTCGGAGTGTTTGACGTTACCATTTGGCATTGTCTGTTGGACTTTCGTTCAAAAGGTTATGCACTCAGGTTGTTTAAGCTTCGTGTAGCTATGGTGGACGGAATTCTCAGAATCAATTTGCAACAGTCGTTATATGAAACTAGAACGACGACGAAGCCGTTCGGAGTTGGCCGTCCTCCAGGCTTCTCCAGACATTCGCATACGCCGGTGACCCCAACACCTGCTCCTCAAGGTTTGGGAGCTTCATCGGCAGTCCCTGTAGTGGACGTAGGCTCGAGTAGTGCGCATGAAGCTCAAGAGATGCAGACGATGGAGATGCCAGTGCCATCGCAACTAGATATTGCTGGAGTTCAACCTTAAGAGCGGTGGCGCAGGTGGTAGCGCCACCAAGGGGAGAGGAGCAACAACATGGCCAACAAGTGGTGGCGATGACCAAGCAAAATGTGGAGCAGATGTTGGCGAACGCAGCTGAACATGCGGTGCAGCAAGTGATGAACCACACCTCTCATGTTGTTACTGCGCCGACCACGGTGGTGAGAGGCCAACATAACACAGAGGAGGATGTTTCGAGCCATAGAGGAGATAGAGCCCCGTGTGTAACGCCCCGTTATTCTTAAAGGAAATTTCCTAGTTTTAAAAAGAGAGAATCAATTTTTCAAAAATATAAATAAATTATATTACCAATTTTTCGAGGAGCAAATTTACGTTTTGAAAACATTAAATGAGCATTACTCAAAAATATTTTAGCTTATTGTCAACACATACAATTCAACAGGACATCATTATCCAAGCACATCTCAACCCCAAAGCACGAGTTAATAATCAACTCATATAAATTTCTCAAACATATATTCAAAACTAGCCAATCCAAACATGGTTCAATAAAACATAATTTCAAGTAATACAATAAGTCTACGAAAGCAAAATAAAATAGTTTTTTTTAAAAAAAAAAAATCAACCATCACCCGTCTGTCCATCGTCACCGCTGCCAGCTTCTAAACCTGAAAGGGGGTTGTGGGGGTGAGCAAACAACTAGCTCACCATGGGGGAATATTGTGCACATATATCTTTATCTATATCTATATCTATATAAAAAAACAACTTATTTACCAAAAATAGTAACAATAAAAGTCAACCTGTATTTATTGCATTATATTTTTATGAATTTTTATTATTTTAATTATTCATTAAAAATCAATCAGCTATATATGCACCCTAAAATTCATGGTTTTTGTGGATTTGATTTTGGTATATTTCGACTGATACTTACAATTTTGCAAAAGTCAAATTCTTTCTCATTTTTTATTTTTTTATTTTTTTTTTAAATTGATTACCATAAAATTGGAAATTTCGAATTAGGCAAAATAATATCAAATAAATCTTTTATAAATTGCAACAAATTAATTGTTTATTAGAAAATTCACATTGCATAGAAATCGGATTAAATTATGTAAAATTCGGCATTACAATTTTGTAAAAGTGAAAATTCTCTCCTTTTTATTAAAAAAATTTGTTTACCATAAAATCGAGAATTTCGAATTTGGCAAAATACTATAACATGTATGTTTACCTAATTGCAACATATCATGTTTATTAAAAAAAAATATCGGATTTCATAAAAATCGGGCTCAATTTCAAATTGAAAATTAAAAATTTGGAAATTCCTTGTCATTTGGATATTACTTTCTTTAGTTCGAATTTATTTTAAACATAAAATATAGTCATATTATATTATTTTGCAATTAAAAATGAAATCACATTGGAACTTCCTAAAAATTTGGGTTTTGTTTAATCATCTAGAATACAAATTTGAAATTAATTTCATACACTTACAAAGTATATAATGATTGTATACACTTAAAAAATATGATATATATCATGCTAAATAATGAATTTATTTATTCAAGTCTATCTCGAATCCTAATATAATTTATGGTGATAGACGATGTACCAAAAGATCAAACAAATAATGTTGTGTACAAGGATGTGTTTAATAATATATAAGTTACATTTTGTTTATTCCAATAATGAGTTCTACGTTCTTCCAATCATCCAAATTTAAATGTTTACCTTAATAAAACTAGCTCGTGCATTGTCGGGTACCGCACTAGTTCAATATAATAACAGGTAGTATAGTCACAACATGAACATGAATGAAACAACAAATATCACATCTCAATATGCTCAAGTAGTGTACACCTATATAACCGCTGAGGGTCGAACTCGCATCCCACAACGGGAGCACATGTCAATGGTCGAACCCGCATCCAAAGACATGGTCTGTCAATAGGCTACTAAAGACTGCCTCACACTAGGCACCATCGACGGTCAAACCCGCATCCGTCAATGGGGATCTTTATCGAAGGTCGAATCTGCATCCAACGATAGGGCCATGGTTCACACACATATATTGATCATAAAATCTAATTATTATAAGGAATAACATACACAGTAAGTTAGCAACACCCACCTGTTCGGGAAAGACTAGAAGGACAAAACTAATGATCACAGTAGGTTTGAGGGCTTCACTCCTCGATAACCTAAGATTAAGCGAGATAATTCTCATGAATAAATTATCTCATTTCTCGGCAAAATTATCGAATTTCTCACTAAAGGATTCAAACGTTCGATTTAAAAGAGGGATTTACCGCACTTCGGGAATCTACAAGCAAGGAGGCACGAATCGATAATATTTCAGTAACCAGTTGGAAGCTCCTTTTTGAAATGTCCTTGCCTCGTCCTCTTTAAATTATATTCTTTACCTCGACTCAACTAACACTTATTTGAAAAAATGAGCCCAAAAGGGCCCAACAAAAAAATAACCTAAGTGAAACCCTTTTATTTTCACATTTTCTGTTCCTTTTCCTTTTCTTTCTTCTTGCCGTCATTTTTTTTCTCTTTGATTTTTTTATTTAAATAAAAATTAAAAAAATAAGTGGACAAAAAAAAAAACAAAAAAATAAAATGTGTACCAAAATAAAAAACTCGTATTACGAGAATACGTTTTACAATGTAAAATGTATTCTACAAATACGTTTTACTATTATTGAAATAATCACGTAATTAAGTTAACGTAAAATGTATTCCGAAAATATGTTTTATAAATAAAATTAATTTTATAACTTATAACTAATTGTACAACGTATTTCAGTAATACATTTTACAACTAATTAATTGTAAAATGTATTTCAATAATACGTTTTATCAATGAAATTAGTTTTATAATTTATATTTAATTGTAAAACGTAACAACTAACTAATTGTACAACGTACTTCGAAAATACATTTTATAAATAAAATTAATTTTATAATTTATATTCAATTTTCTTATTTTTTGTTATATATTAGCTTATTTAATGAGGTGACTTCGGGTGTTCCATCGGGCCTCGATAAACGAGTTGAGCATTAACGAAAAGTGCTTTCCAGAAAGCACGAGAAGAAGAGAGGCCGTTTGTGGCGTCGATTTATTATTTCGAGGTCCCGATCATTTATTTAGAGAAGCTCGAGTTCAAGGGTGCATATTAGTAAAATAAATGAAAAGGTCGTTTACATGGGTCCCGCAAGGTCGCGTGTGACTTCGGTTTACTGAGAATTGAGTTGGGACGTGTAGATGATTCAGGCACGATGTCATGCGGGGCATTTATCGAGTACTTCGGAGTTCCGAGCATTTAATTAGAGATGCTTGGATTCCCGTGGGAATAGTAGCAAAATGAGTGAATTTGTCAAGGATGAGTTCGAGCATTCGAGGCTTCGTTTTTCTCGATTCTTTCAGTTTTTCGTCTATTCAAAAGGAGGTATTAATCTTGACTATCATTTTGGTTAATTCCGAGATTTCTCTTAATATTTTTCGAGTCCAATCAGTTCTGTTTAAGTATACCTGTTTAATTCCAAAATTAATATTATCTAAGAGAACCTTTAGAGTGTTTCTTTAAATCCAAATAATTTATCTAATGGATTCGAGCATCCTAGAATTATATTGAGTATATGAGCATAGTACTTAGTATATTTGTTTTATTTTTATGTAGCTTGTAGATACAGCTACGCAGCACAACACTTACAGTTTTCATGCATAAAAGGTGGGGACCCAGCCTGAGTATTACATTGACTATAATATTGATATCGTGTCTGAGGTATGTATGTGGAGATTTACCCGACCGATGGAGTTATTCCGTTCATGGTCCAGATTAAGATGCCTCGGTCTTGAGTCACTCGCCTAGTTAAGTTAAGTTATACTGGGTTCTGTGGGAGGCAATCCCCAAAATTTGATCATTTGAGAACCACCAGTTACCGGTAGTTGCACAGTTCAGTTATAGTTACCGGTCACATACCGAGAGACTAAGTACAGATATATACCAACGATCATGATATTGATATTATTATTGTTGTTTACTTTAGTCTGGGTTTTTATGGAGTGCAAGAGGATCAATACCCACCACCATTGCGTTTTTCAGGTAACAGGGTTGGCTCGGAGGTGTGAGCTCAGAAGTGGTGGTGATGGTCGTGCATTTGTTTTAGTGGACATTTATTTATTGAGTTTTTATGTCTGTATAATATGAAGTCACGCTTTTAAGACTTTTCCGCTACGCATTTAATTTTCGAACTTGCATGTTAAGTATTTTCAGATTTACAGATTTAACCGGTTCGCCAGTATGAACAGGTTTTCAGATTTACATGCTTGTTTCAATAAATATTTAAAATATGCTTTCTTTATGTCTAAACCAGCAGTTAGACCAAGTTTAAAG
>CACSLK010027624.1:12093587-12112119 GCA_902706635.1 Striga hermonthica | reverse complement strand
GTTGACACTACAACCGTTCTGATGGGTTGTTCAATTCCATCTAGGTTGTGAACCAACGATTCTTGCTTCGCAAGTAACTGATATAATGATCTTCGGTACGCCCGATGACGACCCACTTATCTACATGCAAAATAACAGAACGTGGAACTTATTTAACCAAACATAATTCTCAATCATCTAGGAATAACAAGTGTAATATCCACTAAATCAAAGCTTAAGTATATAACACCAACAAGTAGTCTGCGTGCGATGCGCCTGTGCCCCTCGAACGGCGATCGTCCTCGTGTTCGATCCCGATGCTCGACGTCGTGGACCTTGTCTCGTGACTTCTCCTTGGCCGAGTGTTCATACGTGTAAGCTGCCCGACCAAATCGTGGACCATCAATTCGATCCTCCCCAGATTCTCGTTGGTGACATGTTGGCTATTGCCAATTGTCCTCAACCCTTCTTCCAACGCTTAGATTCTTTCATGGTTTGACATCATAACTTTCTTTTTTTTTGAAAAAAAAATAAAATAAAATAAAACCAAAGCAACTAGGATGACACTTTTTTTTTCGTTTTGATACTCTCAACTCATGAAAAATAAGAAAAAAGAAGGAAAATTCGAACCAAAAAATCAAAAAAAGAAGAGAAAAATCGGCCCCTCAGCAAAAGGCAAACCGAAAAAAAAAGATAGATAGACAAAAACCTTGATCAGACACTCTCAATGAAAGCACCAATGATGACGGATCGCGGTTCTTGTCTATTGCTTGTGAATAATCGCGCATTCAAGGCCTTCGACTAAACACGATAAGTGTGACTAATAGACGCACTCGGGGCCTTCTCTTAGACACGGTTGTATGATAAACACGCACTACGGCCTTGCTTAAGCACACGATGAACACAATGTTCCCCTTTTTCTATTCACTCATTTAACCATGTTCATAATGAAGAGGTACATGGGTATTTATAGGTGCATAAACAAATCTAAGCCTAATCAAACTAGATCTCCTAAATCATCCAATAATATAAATCCTAATACTAGAAGACTTATTAAAAGCAACAAAGAAATAAAATTCTACCACTACTTATTAATCTTGCTTGACTTGCACTCCAATCCAATTACTTGAGCTCCAAGTCGCTGGCCAAAAGACCTTCGGCCGACTTACTTTGTGCGCCGCCCTTCGGATTTTCCTCCGCGCACGAGGCATCGCGCGCCCCGTCCACGCACGTGCCTGCCGCCTCTATCTCGCCTAGTCCTGCGCGGACTAGGCTTCACGCGGCTGCTGTGATGCGTAAGTGGGTTTTGACCCCCGACGACAAAAAGGGCCAAGAGTCGAGAAGACCCGATGAGGCTGATAATGGGGCCAAAACGACGCATGCATGGTCTAAGAGACGGGTACGAGCTCGTATGCGGGCCACTCGAGCACATGAGAAGTGGCACGTACAAGGCAGTAGACAAAGGAACGCACACGCACATTGGCGTAGACGCGCATGGCACTTGGAGAATAGGCGAATGGCGCGCGAGGGGGATTGCTATGGACCAATGAACGGATGCGCAAGTACATGCGGGTGGGCAGGTACGAACCAGAAGCGCGCATCGGGACTTGATGCGCGCGGGAGGACGAGCGAGCGAGAGGGTGCGTGCGAGGGGTGGAGCGACACCCGGATGGGGTGGGGTGCACGGGTGTACGCGGTAGGCGATCCGAGCACGGGCATTGACGGAACGCGCTGGGCATCGCATGGGATGCAGGCGGGGTGCACTAGGCAAGCGAGCGGAGATGGCGCGCGCGTGCGGGGGCAGCGCGCGGGAGGCCTAAATGCGGTAGGAGTAGGCGAGAGGCGGATGGGGCGCACGCGCAAGGGCGAAGTCGGTGCGGGCTGGGTTCGCGCACGAGCGCGCGCGTGCGACGCGTTGAGCTGGGCCGAAGAAATTGAGGCGGCTAAGGGATTTTTTGGTGCAAGCTTCTAGATTTGCTTGGTGTGCAAGCCAACCATTAGTACTTTGGTAGTAATAGGATTTTATTGCTTTCTAGTATTAGGATTTCTATTATTGCAAGATTTAGGAGATCTAGATTATTTAGGCTTAGATTTATTTTGCACCTATAAATACCCCATGTACCTCATCGAATACCTTGAAGGTTTGGAGAGGGAATTAACCCCTTGGGAGCAAGAATACTTGGAGGAGATGTACGAGCAAAAAGAGGAGTATGAAAGACAACTCAAGATCATGGAGGAAGAGCAACAAGTCGAGGCCAATGAGAAGTTCCCAGAATTGTGCGAGTAAGAAGCCGAAGTGGTCGAGATCGAGGAAAAGATCTTGCTCGTGGTCGAAAAGGGCCTTGGCGAAAAGACGTGCATGGAGGACGAAGTAATCGACATCAAGAGTGAGGGCTTGGTCGAAGACGACGAGGAACCTACGTTCTCGTTTGAATTTCTAGGATACTTTGAAGAGGAGTCGTTCGTCGAGGTTGGTGTCGAGGGTGAAGTCGAGGTCGAGGTCAATGAGGACCGTGAGTGGTATGCGCGTATGGTTGAAGAAGATGTGCCCGATGTTTGGAAGGTCGAGGATGAATCCTTGAGGACAAGGAAAGTCTCGAAGAGGAGGGGAATGATGCGTAAGTGGGTTTTGACCCCCGACGACAAAAAGGGCCAAGAGTCGAGAAGACCCGATGAGGCTGATAATGGGGCCAAAATGACGCATGCATGGTCTAAGAGATGGGTACGAGCTCGTATGCGGGGCACTCGAGCACATGAGAAATGGCACGTACAAGGCAGTAGACAAAGGCGCGCACACGCGCATTGGCGTAGACGCATGGCGCTTGGAGAATAGGCGAATGGTGTGCGAGGGGGATTGCTATGGGCCAATGAACGGATGCACGAGTACATGAGGGTGGACAGGTACGAACCAGCAGTGCGCATCGAGACTTGATGCACGCGGGAGGACGAGCGAGCGAGAGGGTGCGTGCGAGGGGTGGAGCGACATGCGGATGGCGTGGGGTGCACGAGTGTACGCGGTAGGAGATGCGAGCACGGGCATTGACGGAACGCGTTGGGCATCGCATGGGAAGCAGGAGGGGTGCGCTAGGCAAGCGAGCAGAGATGGCGCGCGCGTGCGGGGGCAGCGCGCGGGAGGCCTAAATGCGGTAGGAGTAAGCGAGAGGCGGATGGGGCACACGCGCAAGGGCGAATTCGGCGCGGGCTGGGTTCGCGCACGAGCGCGCGCGTGCGACGCGTTGAGCTGGGCCGAAGAAATTGAGGCGGCTAAGGGATTTTTGGGAGCAAGCTTCTAGATTTGCTTGGTGTGCAAGCCAAGCATTAGTACTTTGGTAGTAATAGGATTTTATTGCTTTAATACTATTTCTATTATTGCAAGATTTAGGAGATCTAGTTTATTTAGGCTTAGATTTATTTTGCACCTATAAATACCCCATGTACCTCAGCATTATTATATGTCTGGAATGTCTTGAATTGAATTGGTGAGCCAATTAAAAGGGGAACTTATGTTCTTACGTGTGTTTAAACAAGGCCGTTAGAGCGTGTTTACATATAGTGTCGGAGAGAAGGCCAATAGAGCGTCTTGAAGTCTCGGTGTCTAGGAGAAGGCCGAAGTGCGTCTGTTAGATACACATATCGTGGATAAAGGAAGGCCCGAGTGCGCGTTTATTCACAACCCAGAAATCGGTAAATACATGATCTGTCATCATGCTGCCCACTCACGCGCCGATGCGTGCTCCCAGTGTCTGCCGCCTTCCTCTCGCGCGTGCGTGCCCAGCACTCCTAAGCCTGCGAGACTTAGGCCTCTGCTCGCATCCGTGCTCCACTCGCGCGTTAGCGTGCTGATACAGAAGTGGAGATCAACGCCGGCAAGCTTGGAGAGCTAAAATGCGAAAGGCGCGCATCGTGCCTTGATGCGCGCGATAGGGCAGAGCACACACAGGTGGCGACGGGTGCACACGGGTGCGCAATAGAGGATTGGAGCGCGGACGTTGGCGGGATGCGCTAGGAGTTACGCGGGGAAGAGACGGGGCGCGTTGGGCGAGCAAGTGGAAGTAACGCGGGCGGAGTCCGAGACCGAGCGGGCATAGGAGCAAGGGACGGCGACAAGCACGCACGCGAGGAGTTCGGACGGAGAGAGAGGCGCGTGATGACACGTGAGTGGATCGCATGCGCAGGCGCATGCCTAAGCGCGGTAGGCGAAGGCGAAGGGGGGCTGGCACGCACGCGCAAACAGAAAGGCGGTGGACGCT
Organism: Striga hermonthica; assembly: GCA_902706635.1. Classification (NCBI taxonomy): domain Eukaryota; kingdom Viridiplantae; phylum Streptophyta; class Magnoliopsida; order Lamiales; family Orobanchaceae; genus Striga; species Striga hermonthica. Next base: position 12,107,890 of record CACSLK010027624.1, on the reverse strand, counting down.
GGTCGCGCATGACAGCGCGTGCGTGCGGCACAAACAGCGCGAAGCCTAGGGCGCCGAGGATTAGGCGAGCACGGGCGGCGCGCATGAGGAGGCCGAGAATCCTAGGCATGCACATGACCTAAGCTTCTGGAAATTCTTGGAGTGCAAGACAAGTCTTTTGAGTTATAGTAATAGTAGGATTTTATTACCATGTTGCTTTTCATTCTAGAATTAGGAGATCTAATATAGTTAGGCTTAGATTATTTTATACATCTATAAATACCCACGTACCTCTTCATTATTAAATGTCCAGAAAATTGAAGAGTGAATAGAAAAGAGGAACTTGGTGTTCTAACGTGTGTTAAGCAAGGCCGTAGTGCGTGTTTACATACAAGTGTCGGAGAGAAGGCCATTAGTGCGTCTTGAAGTCACGGTGTCTAAGACAAGGCCCAGAGTGCATCTGTTAGTCACATTTATCGTGTGTAGTCGAAGGCCCTGAGTGCGCGATTACTCACAACCGAATAGACAACAACCGCAATCGACTCTCTCGTTCACTCATCATTGGTGCTTTCATTAAGAGGGTTTCATTGAAGAGTGTCCGATCAAGGTTATTGTTTACCTATCTTTTTTTCTTTTTTTTTTTTTCAGTTTTTACCTTTTGTTGAGGGGCTGAATTTTTCCTTGTTTTTATTCGAATTTTGGTTCGAATTTCTTTGTTCTTTTTTTTTTTTGTTTTTTTTTCGTGAGTTAGAGTCAAAATAAAAAAAAAGTGTCATCTAGTCCTTTTTTATTTTTTGAGTCTTAAAAAAAAAAGAAGGAAGATTTATGATGTCAAACCGTGAAAGGATCGAAGCATTGGAAGAAGGTTTGAAGACCATCGATGAAGGCCAACATATGACCAACGAAAATCTGGCCAAAATCGAGTTGATGGTCATTGACTCGGCTGGCAGCTTACACGCATGAACACGCGGCCACAGAGGGGTCACGGGACACGGTCCACAGCGTCGAGCACCAGGACCGAACACGAGAACGATCGCCAGTCAAGGTGCACACACGCATCGTGCGCGGATCACCACCATGACGATCGACGACGGCATGACGGTCACTCACACCACAACTTGAGGTGAGAAGAGGACGACAATCAGCGGTCGTACGCATCGCACGAGTCGTGGGCCACACGCGGTGAACGACGGGCACACCGCGATGACTGTAGGTGCGTCGAGCGGCGATATGAAGAAGAAGGTCGGCGACGGCACGGGGAACAAGCGTATCATGACCGTGACAAACACCATGAGGAACGAGAATCCACGAGACAGAAAATTATTATGCCCACATTCACGGGAGTAGATCCGGATAAATGGTTGAGTCGGGCAACACAGTACTTTAAGATGAATGATGTGCCAAGGTATGAAAGAGTTCAAATTGCTGCTTATCATCTTGATGGAGAAGCAAACGTATGGTGGCAATGGGTTTTGCACAAGAACCATGGTGAGCCCATGCGTTGGAGGGATTTTGAAAGGGAGCTCATCACGAGGTTTGGCTCTAGTGACTACCATGATTACAATGAGGCTTTGTCTAGAATTAAGCAAATTGGTAGCCTAAGGGAGTATCAAAAGGAGTTCGAGTGCATTGCTAGTAGGGTACGGGATTGGCCCGAGAATGCGCTAGTAGGAACGTTTGTTGGAGGACTAAAAGATGAATTAGCAGCTGAGGTGAGGTTGGATAGGCCCGAAATGATACAAGCAGCCATGGTGTCGGCTAGATTGCATGAGGATCATCTCATGGCAGTACGCAAGGCGAGGCCGAGTGACGTGCGTACGGAGCCTAAGTGCACACATGCTGCGACCGAGGAGCAAGTTCTACAAACAGAATACAAGCCGTTAAGCGAAGCTGTGCGAACAACGAGCAACATACGGCAGCTTACTGATGAGAAGATGTAGCGACGAAGGGAAAAGGCCTTTGCTATTTGTGCAACGAGAAATTTACACCAGGCCACAAGTGCAAAGGAGAGAAAGTTTTTTTGTTAGAATTTGAGGAAGACTATGCTAGTGAGGAGGAAAAGCCAAAGGAGGAGTCTTTGTTGCATGTGGTTAAATGCAAAAAGAATGGTCCTAAGATGATCAGGTTCACTGCCGATATAAATGATTTGTTGTTAGAAGTGTTGGTGGATAGTGGGTCAAGTTTAAATTTCATCGACGAAGGAATAGCTAGGAGATTGAAGCTGTAACCCACCAAAGTCAAGAAGTTTGGGGTCAAGATAGCCAATGGGCATGAGCTGCAAGGTAATCAGTTGTTCAAGAAGGTTCCTATTATGGCACAAGATCAGGAGGTTGAAATTGATCACCACGCCTTACCACTTAAGGCAACTGATATTGTGTTGGGAGTACAATGGCTGGAAACACTTGGGCCCATTACAACTGACTATAGGCGAGGGAGATGGAGTTTGGTCGACCAGGAAAGCGCATTAAGTTGAGGACTGAAGATCAGGGCGACTCTCCTATTGAGGAGGACAGTGACAGTGATGTGGGTGTGCTGAACTATCTTATCCTTGGGGACAAGGAAAGTCTTGAAGAGGAGGGGAATGATACGGAAGTGGAGATCAATGCCGGAAAGCTTGGAGAGCAAAAATGAGAAAGGCGCGCATCGTGACTTGATGCGCGCGATAGGGCGGAGCACACGCGGGTGGCGACGGGTGCACGCGGGTGCGCAATAGAGGATTGGAGCGCGGACGTTGGCGGGACGCGCTGGGAGTTACGCGGGGAAGAGACGGGGTGTGGTGGGCACGCAAGTGGAAGTAATCGGGCGGAGTCTGAGACCAAGTGGGCATAGGAGTAAGGGACGGCGGCAAGCACGCGCGCGAGGAGTTTGGACAAGGAGAGAGGTGCCCGATGGCGCGCGAGTGGACCGCATGCGCAGGCGCATGCCTAAGCGCGGTAGACGAAGGCGAAGGGGGGCTGGAACGCACGTTCAAACGGAAAGGCGGTGGACGCTGGCCGCGCACACGACAGCGTGTGCGTGCGGCACAAGCAGCACAAAGCCTAGGGTGTCGAGGATTAGGCGAGCACGGGCGGCGCACATGAGGCGGCCGAGAATCCTAGGCGTGCACATGACCTAAGATTCTAGAAATTCTTGGAGTGCAAGACAATTCTTTTGAGTTATAGTAATAGTAGGATTTTAGTACCATGTTGCTTTTCATTCTAGAATTAGGAGATCTAGTATAGTTAGGCTTAGATTTATTTTATGCATATAAATACCCATGTACCTCTTCATTGTTGAATGTCCAGAAAATTGATGAGTGAATAGAAAAGGGGAACTTGTTGTTCTAACGTGTGTTAAGTAAGGCCGTAGTGCGTGTTTACATACAAGTGTCGGAGAGAAGGCCATTAGTGCATCTTGAAGTCACGGTGTCTAAGAGAAGGCCCTGAGTGCGTCTGTTAGTCAAATCTATCGTGTGTAGTCGAAGACCCTGAGTGCGCGATTACTCACAACCGAATAGACAACAACCGCGATCGACTCTCTCGTTCACTCATCACACGCGCGCTCCATTACCGCTGTCCTCCTTGCGCGCGTGCATGCCGTCGCCCGTTACTCCTTTGCCTACGCGGTCGCGGGCTTTGCCCGCGTCGCCCCACGCATCGCTGCCCGCGCACAATGCGCACTTGAGCCCTGACTGCCGCGAGTCCCAACCAACGCCTGCGCACCTGCCACCCGCGTGCTCGCGTCCACCCCGCACAGCCCGTGTGCACAGCTTGTGCGCCCAATTTTGCGCATCATGGGCCGATGTGCACCCTTCACGCTTAAGCCCTCCATACTTGCTAGACTTGTCGGTGATGATATTCACTTCCGTATCACCCTGCAGCCGCGCGCGCAGTCGGCCCAGCAGCACCCAGCGCGCGCCCAGGCGGCCCAACAGTGCCCAGGCAGCGCGGCCAGCAGCGACCAAGTCGACTTCCAATCCCAAAAACTCAAAATCCAGCCCAATTTCACTGAGCCCAAATTTGTGAGGGTGCAACCAACTTAATAAGTAGCATTTTGAGCCCAAATGGCCCAAAGAAAAGCCTTGGTCAAAGTCAATTAGCATTAGCCTAAGTTAGTGGGGTGCTAGTGATAATTTTAATGGGAATTTTGTCCCCTAGTGCCTTGGGACCTAACTAGTCCTTGTCTCCATGATTTAATACTCTGAAAATGCTCGAAAACCCGTGCAAAGACCAGCCCTATGTCCAGCCAAACCCTCCCTAACTCCTATGCACCTAAAGAAGAGTTTTTGTCCCCCACTTCATGCCTTGCCTAGGGCAATCCACCCCTATGGTCCCTATAAACCTTATTTTCAGCTGAGTAAGGTACTTTTAACACTTAGAAGCTTCAAAATACTCAGCAAAATAGAGAGAGCAAAGAGAGAAAGGCCAAAAGCCTTGTGTGTGCACGCGAGCCCTGGGTAAGGAAGACACCGAGCTCCGGTTTGTTCCAGCCACTTTCCACCGAGCCGTAATCCATCAAAGAGCTTAGTACAACCCCAGAGACTCCTCCTTCCAACCATTCCACCGTGGGTTCTCCATAGCACCTCCTTTTGTCGAGCAAGACCCGAGCATAGCCCTAGCAACCATTTTCCCTTTTCGGTGAAGGTTAGCTCGAGCTATACTTTTTACTTGGCTTATTTATGATATTTTAGTAATTATCATGAAGTAAAATCAAGCCATGCATGTCAATATCCATGAGTTTCGATTTTTAGGAGTTTAGTGCCCTAATTTCAAATTTTTAGTAGCAAACATGTTTAGGCCGAGTTTGCTAGCTTAATAATCCTTATAAATCATGAGAAAGTTGGTGTATAAATTTGGGCATGTTTAGAGTCTATTTGCTAGGTCAACTAGAAGTCGATATTTAGCCCATTTTTCACCTCCGAGCCATTTTGATATGCATGCAAGTATAAGCCATCATTTTAGCCTCATTAAGCAAGATTTATTATAGCAAGAACTCAGCCATAGTCATTTAAGCAAGTTTAAGAAGTTGTTTAGGTTCCTCCATGCTCGTACGTGCCTTATCGGCATTACCGGGCTACATGCATATTGACCCGAGATCTCCTAGTGCTTCTTTGCATTTTTAAGTCTTTTTCATCATAAAAAGTTGATATGAGTTGCATGTCACTAGAAAAGTTGTCGGACGGACGGTGAGGAGCCGGCCGTGGTCGCTGTCGCGCACCTAGCGTGCGCAGTGTTGGGACCTATGAGGATCTCGATATGCACAAATCACGGACAAACATTCAACATAAACCTATGCGCAGCGGATCTAAAGGTTTGATGTAGAAAACTTACGGCTTAAAATTTATGTAGATCTGGCTGGCCCGAACAGATGACCGCAAATCAATCTTCTTGGAATCGAACAAACTTGACCAATCCAGAAAGCTGACGTAACGACGAAGTCAACGGCGTTGACCGATTGGAAAACGGAGCTTCCACGCGCTCTCACGCGTGCGAGTGAGCCTCAGCAACTGGTACCTTCCGGTGGCGCGTGACGGCGCGTGCGGCGGCAGATGGCGACGATCTCGACGGCGATCTCTTCGAATCGTCGTCCTGGTCGTCGTGGTATGATCACTTGCTAGTTTTGGTCTCCGGTTTGGATGTATGATAGATTTGATTGGAATCCCGTATATACCTTAAGATCTTCTACTGTATTCTCAAACAACTATCTAGATCTTGTATCAGTGGAGCACAAGAAATAGAACAACTCCTTAGAAGAGAGAGAGAGAGGGCTGGACGTGTTTCCCAAGGTTGTGGGATTGTGTCTTCTCTTCCAAGAGCCTAATGCTGTATATATAGAGCTACAGTAGGGACCCTAAGGAGAATAGGATAAGGGCTTCTAATATATTAATACTGTGGAGCAACCCCACAATTAATATATTAATAATATTAAAGTCCACCACAATAATATTATTGCACTCCCCTCACCTATCCCAAATTACATTTGAGACTCCTTATTATAATTATCCGATTTACCTCTCCATGTTTAAGATATAATGTCCATTAATTAATTCGATCACTAATAATCAAGAATTAATTAATATATTATATTACCGAAGCTAGTGCTCGCTCATAGCATTCATATAATGCCGGAATAAATCCACCTGCAGGGTTTAGCATAATATTCCTTCATGAACTCACTTCGGGGACATCATCAGACTAACGCACATGGTGGCCATAAATATCCTAATAGCACATCGAACACATAATGTCATTACCCACTTCATTAAGTATGTCGACCCGGTTTGGATCTCACCCAAAGGCCAAAGAATCAAAGCAACAACAATTATGTGCACATGCCTATTTAATATCTTACGGGTTAAGAGCACACAATAATTAACTGAGGCTTAGTTCGTTTACGACGATCAGTATAAAACGAACATCCCTCTCTGGGATCCTGTTCAATACATAAATGTACTAGTGCAACTAATCGGTCAAGACAAACCGTACGGTTGACACTACAACCGTTCCGATGGTTCGTTCAATTCCATCTAGGTTGTGAACTAATGATTCTTGTTTCGCAAGTAACTGATATAGTGATCTTCAGTACGTCCGATGACGACCCACTTATCTACATGCAAAACAACAGAACGTGGAACTTATTTAACCAAACATAATTCTCATTCATCAAGAAATAACAAGTGTAATATCCACTAAAGCAAAGCTTAAGTATATAACACCAACAATCTCCCACTTATACTTAAAGCTGCCGCTTTACTAGTATAGTCCTATCAATCCGTATCCTAAAAGACCTATGTCGATCCTATCACCATACATTTGACTCCCATTCCCTCTACGTGTTTGGCAAAGACCTTCTCCGGCAAACTCTTCGTAAAAGGATCAGCTAGGTTGTCTTCTGATGCAATCTTGGTGATCTCAACTTCTCCTCTAGCCACAATATCTCTGATAAGGTAGTATTTGCGCTCTATGTGTTTTCTTGCTCTGTGGGCTCGTGGTTCCCTTGAGTTTGCTACTGCACCACTGTTATCACAGTACACGGTAATAACACGTGGCAAACTCGGAATCACCTCTAAGTCCACTAAGAAGTTTCTGAGCCAAACTGCCTCTTTCACTGCCTCAGAGGCTGCGATGTACTCGGCTTCCATAGTAGAGTCTGCTACACACTTCTGCTTAGCACTCCTCCATGAATTGGCTCCACCTCCCAAGTTAAACACATAACCTGAGGTTGACTTACTCTCGTCCCTATCTGACTGAAAATCAGAATCGCTGTAACCCAGTGGAAACAAACTGTCTGCACGGTAAACTAACATGTACTCCTTAGTCCTTCGCAGGTACTTGAGTATATGTTTCACCGCAGCCCAATGTTCCCTTCTTGGATTACTTTGATATCTCGCTACCATGCCAACGGCGTAGCTAATATCAGGCCAAGTGCACAGCATTGCATACATGAGACTTCCTACTGCCGAAGCATAAGGAACTGTCTTCATGTCCTCTATCTCCTTAGTCGTCTTGGGAGACAACTCCTTAGATAAATGTACTCCATGTCTGAAAGGTAATGTACCTCTCTTAGAGTTCTGCATACTGAATCTAGCCAAGACAGTATCTATATATGAAGATTGGGATAAGCACATCATTCTCTTCTCACGATCACGAATGATCTTGATACCAAGAAAGTGTCCTGCTTCACCCAAGTCCTTCATATCAAACTTCTTAGACAACCACACCTTTACGTCCGACAACTCCTTCTTGTTGTTGTCAATAAGAAGTATGTCATCCACGTATAGCACAAGAAACACCACCACGCTTCCACTAATCTTCTTGTATACACAGTGCTCATCCGGACATTGGGTAAATCCATATGACTGGATTACCTCATCAAACCGAATATTCCAAGACCTTGAAGCTTGCTTCAGTCCATAAATGGACCGATTAAGCTTACAAACTAAGTGCTCATGCCCTTTTGCAATGAATCCTTCTGGTTGCTGCATATAGATGTCTTCCTGAAGTTTCCCATTAAGAAAAGTTGTCTTAACATCCATCTGCCAGACTTCATAATCCAAATGAGTGGATACAGCGAAGAGAATCCGAATGGATTTAAGCATAGCTACTGGCGAAAAAGTTTCATCATAATCGATACCCTCTTTCTGGGTATAACCTTTCACAACAAGCCTAGCTTTAAAGGTTTCCACCTTTCCATCCGATCCCCTCTTTCTCTTGTAAACCCACTTGCATCCAATGGGACGTATCCCATCGGGTGGTTCTACAAGATCCCAGACCTGATTGGTGTCCATAGACCCCATCTCAGATTTCATTGCAACCTTCCATGAATTTGCATCTCTATCTTGGAGTGCCTCGTCATAAGTTCTTGGGTCCGATTCTAGATCTCTTGGAACTGAGTCCGATGACTCTCCAAGACCTATCCATCGGTCAGGTTGTGTAGAAACCCTCCCACTACGACGAGGTACCGTCTGTACTGGCACACTATCAGTGTTACGTGTTGCAGTACTATGTGATGTATCTACTTGCGCACTCGGTGGGGAACTATCGATATCTCTTCCTAACTCCTCTAGGACAAGTTTACTACTGGGCTTATGATCTATGATATAGTCTTCTTCCAAGAATCTAGCGTTCGTACTAACGATCACCTTCTGATCCTCAGGACTATAAAATAAAGCACCTTTCGTTTCGTTGGAGTAGCCGACAAACAGTCTCACTTCTGATCATTTCTCGAACTTTCTAGCCTCCTGCACTAAGACATGTGCAGGGCAACCCCAAATTCGAATTTGTGAGAAAGTAGGCTTGCGCCCTTTCCACAACTCATAAGGAGTACTGTCTACTGATTTTGAAGGAACAGAATTCAGAATGTAACATGTTGTCTCTAATGCAAATCCCCAAAACGAATCTGGTAACTTCGAATAACTCATCATCGACCTAACCATTTCCATAAGAGTTCTGTTTCTTCGCGCTGCAACCCCGTTCTGCTGGGGCGTGCCGAGTGCAGTCAGCTGGGATTCAATCCCTGCTTCTGATAGGTATGTTCTAAACTCTCCAAAGAGGTATTCGCCTCCTCGATCAGATCGAAGACACTTGATACTTTTACCTTGTTGTTTCTCCACAACTGTCCTATACTCCTTGAATTTTTCAAAGCATTCGGACTTGCAGTGCAACAAGTAAATGTACCCATATCTAGAATAATCATCAATAAAAGTGACAAAATACTCATAGCCTCCTCTAGCTTGGATCGACATAGGACCACACAAATCAGAATGAATCAATCCTAGCACTTCTTGGCTCCTTCGCCCCTTTGCCGAAAACGACCTCTTGGTCATCTTACCTGCTAGGCAGGACTCGCAGGTCTGGTAATGATCTTCTACTGGACCAAGATGCCAGTAGATACCAACCTTTGAATCCTCCTAAGGTTGATGTGCCCAAGCCTAAGGTGTCAAAGATATGCATGATTCATCGAAGACTCTTTTCTCTTATTAGTTTTAGTCGAGATATTATTCGATTCATTTTGTTGCAGTGTGGGAGACTTTGGTTTCAGAACATATAAATTGCCAACCATTGAACCAGAACAAATCAAATGATTACCATAATGAATAACAACTGAGTTATTAAACGAAACTGAATAACCATTCAAAACGAGTTTAGAAACTGAAATTAAATTCTTCTTAAAACTTGGAACAAAAAGACAATTGTTCAAAACCAAAATACTAGCATCAAATACTAAAGTAACTACTCCCACTGCAACTGCTGCTACTTTCGTAGCATTGCCCATGTAGACTGTAATCTCTCCATCCCTAAGCCGCCTGGTTTCCTGGAACCCCTGCAAAGAATTGCAGACATGATCAGTGGCTCCAGTATCTAAACACCAGGTACTGGTACATACAACCGCTAAACATGTTTCTACGACGAAAGTATGAGAGTTACCTTCTTTGCCCTTCTTGAGGAGACGACAATCGACCTTCCAGTGCCCTGACTTGTTGCATTTGTGGCATCTATCTTTCGGCTTATTTGCCACAGCCTGTTGAGGCACTAACTGGGTGCTCTGTACCTTTGCCTTTCCTGCAGCCTTCTTCCTCTTCCTGCCCTTGTGAGGACTGGAAGGTTCGGCTTGCTCGGCAACCATCACAACTGATTTCCGAGTGAACAACGCCTCAGCCGACTGGAGTTCTGACAACAGTTCTGGAAGAGCCATATGCATCTTGTGCATGTTATAGTTCAACCGGAACTGATCAAAACTCTTCGGCAGAGATTGGAGCATGATATCGACCTGGGTTTTCCCGTCAATAAAACCTCCAAGAACCTCTAGCTCATTCATCTGCGCCATGACCTTAAGAGCATGCTCCCTTACGGGTGTACCCTCTGCCATGCGCGTATTCATCAGAGCACTTAAAGCCTCTTGTCTTGCAGCCCTCGACTGATGCCCAAACAATTCCTTGAGGTTCAGAAGCATATCTGCAGCAGTAGCCATTGACTGATGCTGATGTTGAAGGACATTTGACATAGAAGCCAGAATGTAACACTTCGCCATCTCATCAGCCTTCTTCCACCGAGCATACTCCTGTTTCTCCTCATCTGGGGCATTATCGGCCGGCACATCAGGACAAGCCTTAGTTAGTACATACTTATAGCTTTCAGCAGTCAGCACTATGTCTAAGTTCTTTTTCCAATCAATGTAATTAGGACCGGTGAGTTGATTTTCTTTTAGGATAACAGACAACGGATTGAACGACATGTTGAATAAACCTGAGAATTACGAAAATATTTTACTGATTAAACATTTTGAATTTAACTGTTAATATTGACATCCTCAAAACAATACTAACTTAAATTCACCGATATCCTTAAACCTTGAGAATTTAGTATGATGCTCGGGCAACTCTACTAATTCTTCGTTTCTTTAAAGAAGGGTTTTTCCAGAACCCATTAATTTCCATTAGTCAAAACCAATTTCATGACGAACAAAATTAATAATCGGTCACCGTTTGGCCATGCAATAAAAATCAGGGACCCCTCAGCGGGTTATGAAATGAATCGCATTCTAAGTGAATCCCATTTCTCGGTCCTAAGGTCGTCAAAATCGATTATACGTTCACCTCGGGGTGACCCGTACGCTATCATTCGATTTCCTCTAACCGTCTAAATTTAGAAATTCGTTCTGATAATTATCCTTCAATTAATTTCAAGTAATGTCATCCTCGGGGAAGCCCACACTATCACTTAATTGATTTACCAACGAATTAGAAATGGAGGCCTTAGGAATTTGAAATTATCTTAACTTTAAATATCCTTCTTAACTTAGTATTTAAAAAAGGATTTTTAATATATATTCATGCAATTCTAAATAACCCTATGCACACAAGGCAACAATTAATTCCATGCATGAATAAACAAATAAATAATTAATGTCATAAATAAATATCCACTATTATGGCCAATTAAATATTTATTATTCTTGGATTAGGATTTCTTTCCTAAACCAACTGGGACTCCCACTGCAGTAGAATCCCGGTTGACTTGTACTGCAAGTTTCACAAAACCTCCACCATGGATGTTGCCAAGCTGCCAGCCGTAGCCGCGCCGGCCAGCCTTGGCTCCCGGCTCCGGTTTCTTCCTTGCTTTGTCCGTCGAGGCTCTTTGGGTGTAATCAAGTCCAGTGGGTGTAATCAAGTCGAGGGCGAGACGACTTGGTAGAGGGAGATCGAGATTCAGAGCCAAACAACCTCCTTTGTTGCTTCTGAAGCATCAACGTATTCGGCTTCCATGGTAGAATCTGCGATGCATTTCTGCTTCACACTCCTCAATGATATCGCTCTGCCTCCCATCATAAACACATAACCCGAGGTCGACTTTCTCTTATCTCGATCAGCTTGGAAATCAGAATCTGTGTAACCCAAAGGAGTTAGACCGTTTGACTGGTAAACAAGCATATAATCTCGAGTTCTTTTCAGATACTTGAGAATATGCTTTACCGCAGTCCAGTGTCCTTGACCAGGGTTAGACTGATATCTCGCAACCATGCCAACCGCATAGCAAATATCAGGTCTCGTGCACAGCATGGCATACATAAGGCTTCCTACAGCCGAAGCATAAGGAACTTTAGCCATTTCCTCTATCTCCTTTTGTGTCTTCGGACACATATCCTTAGATAGAGGAAATCCATGCCGAAAAGGTAGCAACCCTTAGTTAGGGGCTCTTACGCGCGTCCACGATACACGCGCCATGACTAGGCCGACTATTGGTTCCTCGAAGCGATCGACCTGTTGAGGTCGAATAGGTTTCCCGATCATGTATCTGGTCGAGCGACAGGTTGCTCGATCGCTTATCAGGTTGTGCGATAGTCTGGTCGATCACCTGCTTGGTCGACTATCTGAATGATCGATCCTCCCGCTTCTTGTCCTGGCCTCCCGCTTCTTGTCCACTCGACCGGCTGAGTAGACCGGTTTAGCCTTGTGTATATAATATCCCATATCACTTTCAAAGTTAGCAAAGCATGACCACGCCATGCTCATCCCGCACCGACTCTGAGGTAAGTCACCTGACTCAGCTTAAGTTTTGCAAGTGCTAAATTCAGTTCAAGTATGGGGCCTAGATGACTATCGTCCTGTAAAACAGATAACTCTAGAGACAGAACTCCAGACAGAACTCTAGAACAGCCAAGTCCAAGGACTCTAGACTAAGTCAGAACTCCATTTTAAGCCAGTATATAGAAAGTTTAAGTATACCGAAACTCTAGCCAAGCTAGGTGTTTTCAGATTTTATGGCTTATTTTATTATTTCAAGTCTAGTACGACTATTTCTTAATTGGCTATACTGATCACTTCAAGTATTTTTGTTTCGGATCTTCAGAATGCCGCCGCGCAGTGATCCTCAAGCCGCAGCCGAGCAGGACCAGACTGTTGTGGTCAGCGATTTCGTACCTATGATCCGCCCCGTTTCTCTGGGGAGAATGGCCCGCTAGCCGTGGCCGAGTGGATCCGCAAGATGGAGTGGATCTTACGTAGTATGGGTATTTTTGAGGCGCATAAGATGGCTTGCGCCGAACTGCAGATCGAGGGCGCCGCATGAGATTGGTGGGAGGATTACTGGCATCTCCGCACCGAGGATGAGCGTGAGGCCACGAGATGGTCGCATCTTAAGACGCTCATGGAGGACAAGTTCTACCCTCGCCATTTCCGTCAGAGGATGGTACGGGAGTTTTATGCCCTAAAGCAGGGCCAGCGATCGGTGGATGAATACGAGCGTGAATTCGCTCGTATGAGTGTCTTCGCTCCGCAGCTCGTAGACACATAGGAGAAGAAAGCGCACCAGTTACTTGAAGGATTGAGGGGTAACATTCGACTGCTGGTGGCCAGCCATGGTTACCTTGAGTATGCCGAGACTGTTGAGCGAGCTCAGCAGGTTGAGGCGTATATCCAGCGGGATGCCATTGACCAGCCGCCAGCCAGACAGCCAGCCACCATCCAGCCTGCTCAGCCAGCACCACCCCAGCTAGCTCAAAACAAAAACAAGAGGAAGTGGGACGGTCGTAAGGATAAGAGGAACCGTGGACAGAGGGGTTCAGCTCTGGTGGGCCAGCCAGCCCGACAGGATCTATCAGCTTGCGGTACCTACGGACGTCAACATCGCGGGGAGTGTCTAGCCAGGCAGAACATATGTTACCATTGTCGCTGCCCAGGACATCTGATTAGAGACTACCCAGATCGCCCTCAGTAGGGCTAGAGACAGCCAGCCCAGAGACAGCCCGCACAGAGACAGCCAACACCGAGACAGCCAGCCCAGAGACCCCCAGGACAACAGCAGCAGCGTGGAGCACCCGCCCATATTTACGCGCTTGACCAGGATGATGCGAAAGTAGGTATTGACCCTCGATGATGAGAAAGGCCGAGGGCCGAGGCTAATGGAAAAGGCCAAGCAAAGGGCACAAACAAGGCTTGCATGGCCTAGGAGACGTACACGAGCCCGTATACGAGGGTGCCGACATGCACAATGGCATAGGAGGTCGAGCAAGAAGCTTGAAAGATTGAGGCTCGAAGGGTCGAGCGCATGGATGTGCGAAAGAGCGTGCGAGAAGATGGTCCCAAGACGGATGACAATCGGGCGCGAACACGCACATTGGCGTAGACGTGCACGGGCAAGATCACGCCTCGAAAGGAAGCGCTATCAGAGGTTTTGGGATGGTTATCAAAGGATTAGAACCTGGTGGGGATGGCTAAGGCACCAAGTGGCTCGAAGGAATGGAAGGCACGCAAGTCAGGGGCCCAACGGGTGCAGCCCGCGCACATGGGCGCGCTGGCAGCGTGTTGGCAGGCAGTGGAGCGCAGGGCCACGCGCGGGTGGGCGTGC
>CACSLK010027624.1:12052637-12093541 GCA_902706635.1 Striga hermonthica | reverse complement strand
CGCAGACACGCGCGCAAGGACGGGCGTGCGGGCGCAGCGCTGGGCAGCGCGCGGTGATACGGAAGTGGTGTTCAACCCCGGTGAGTCTGATGGCGAACGACAAATATGCGAAGGGCGCGCATCGGATGGTGATGCGCGAGCATCGGTCGGACACGAAGTCACGTTGGGCGCACGCGAGCGCACAGGGGCGCTAGGAGCTGCGGGGCGCGATGGGCGTGCGGGTAGCATGCACGCGAGCGGAGTCCTCGACCGCATCGGAAAGCCAGGCGCGCAACAGCACGCGCGCAAGGAGGTCGGCTGGCAGGAAGCGTGGACATCCTAAACTGCGCGGGCATATGGATGGACAGCGCGCACGCGCGAGAAGAAGGCGGCGGATGCTGGACGCGCGTGTAACACCCCACTTTGATTTTAAAGAAATTCCGGATTTTCAAAAAAAATCAGTAAATAATTTTTCGAACTCATTTTCGAAAACATGGGCGTTATTCAAACATTTAACATCAACCAAGTCATATCTGGTTGCTCGGAGATTCATTACCCGGTTTTCACATGGTTTTAAATAAGCCCTTTAAACATCAATTTCACATGATTACTAGCTAAACATCATAGCATACATAATCGAACACATGATATTCAAGAAACAAATCCAATACGAATATCCAAACGAAACATTGGTCCAATAATCCCAAAAACCATAAGTTTTGAAAACAGTTCAACACGTCTCAACTAAAAGAGGTTCACAAGGACCACACATTATTCATAAACGGAAGCATGGTAATAAAGCATAATAAAAAGACCGACCCACTTGTCTTTCCTCGTCACCCGACACCTGCTTGACCTGCATCCGTGAAGAGCAGGTGGGGATGAGCACAAGATGAAAATGAGTGTTCACCACTATGCACATATATAACAATAACATGTCAAGATGGTATGGTCGCAGCATAAATATAAACCAATCATCATCATGTCTCATCTCCTAACAATATCACAAACAATATCTTACTCATGTGCACATCTATCGTTAGACTACCGCTGGCCTGTTCGAGGGCACGCCATGTGACTTAGCTCGTCAACCAGACAATAGGAGTACATGTCAAAAGCACGCCATGTGACTTAGTTCGACACACATATCGAAGGCAGTCCATGTGACTAAGTCCGATATGGCACTTGCCTCGCAAGGGCAATCGTACCGTAACTTGACGGAAACAACCGTACCGACGGCCGTAACAACTCACATCAGTAGGCCACATGGTTCACACGCATACATTGATCATACCAATTAAACATTTAACAACACGTATGGCATAGGATATTTTATAACTAAACCCACCTGGATTCCGGATTGACAACAACAAGAATAGATAAGACGTAAGTTGAGGCTTGACTCCTCAAGTACCTACAATAATCAAGGTTCTAAGATCAATACCTATCTTGACATTAGAAGTAATTCACAAGTCATACTTAGTCGAACTTGACTCAACCAAGTCGTTCGTGAAGTCCTGTGGATGTTGGAACTCTAGGACTTAGACTCGGACAACCAAACATGGAAGTTCACGTAAATATCACATAATTAGGTTGATCAAGATGTTGAATGAGTTATGTTATGAAACTTTAATACAAAATATTCCTCCTTGGACTTAGTTAAATCACCAAGTTTCAGTTCCAAACTCATTAAACACAATTTTATAAAATTCAAATACTATATCAGCAAACACGAGCATAAAATTCAAAGCCCGACCTAATGAACGAATTAGCACATGAGATTTTTACTGGAAGAAGCACAGAAATTATGGATCAACATATAAAAATTTCAGAAATTAACATCAAATACACAATTTAAGAAAATTCATAAAAGATTCAGCAGTTTATCGAATTTTAATTAAACCTGAACTAATTCAAACTCCAATAATTTCAATATTTTAACAGCATGTAAGTACACATAAAATAAGCATCTCAGCCAAAATTCAGTATTTTCCAACAATTAACTAATTTTTAAAAATTAAAACTATTTTCAGCAGATTACTAAAATAAATAATTAGCCCTATCAAACTTAACCCAAAATTTCTAAGACATTTACACAACATACGAATCTCACAGAGTAACAGCATATTGAAAAGTTAGCTAATTTAGAGTTAAAATCGATTTTATATCATTTTTCGAAGTTTCTGCCCAGAAATTTCTTTAATTTTTACAAATAGCTACAATCCGTGCAAAATTATGAAAATTTTACACAAGCTATAATATCAACAGAAGATGGTACCGTTAAAATTCCATAGCACTCCGATCGGTATACGATTTTTAAAAATTCAAACACCAAAACAGCGAACATACGAATTCGATAATTGCACATTTGACTCGAAACATGTAATTCCCGTCCGAGGCTTTCTCTTAAGGCTAAGGACTCGACCTGATTCAAATATCCACAGCGACTTAACACTTTCAACGAGTTCTCGTTCGATTCGCACGAACCGACGAAATTCACATAAAATCATAATAATAAATAACATCACTAATATATTTATATTCTCAAAACACAACACATGAACAAACGAGAGGGAAAACGAGTCTCGGTACCGTTCTCGAGATTAATACACGACTAAGAACGAGCCGAAGGTCGAGACGGGCTGTTCGGAGGGGCTCGACAACTTCGTTTGGCTCACCGACGGGCAGTGTTTTAAATAGCGCAATTTCGCGCGCTACGTAGCGCGATATATAGCGCATTTTTACCCGAAAACGCGACATAGCGTATATAACTTTGCGCAGTTCCAAAAAAGCACACGCAATTAGTGCTATATTTTGCGCTATTTATGCAATGTACGCTATATTTTGCGCTATTTACGCTATTTGCGCTATTTCTCACGCTATTTGGGAAATCCTCACTTATAGGCAAAAAATAAAAAATAAAATACAAAAAAAAAAAAAACTTAGGGCACAAAATTGTGTAATTTTCTCCGATGGCGAATTTGAGCGATTATTAGACTATGTTTCGTATTTCTCTTGAAAAAAAATATTTAAAAAATTGATAACAACATAGCTATGATTGACCTTTTCGACTGTTAGAATAATGTGATGTTTATGTTTCTTAAGCTCAAAAGTGAAAGGGGAAGAACACTTCATTTTTTCTCCAAATGATGAGGAGATGCAAGAATTTGGTGGAATTGTATTAATTATATTTTTGTAGTGAAATTTTCCATAAGTTTGATAGAATTGACGATGATAGCCAAATTCAATTGGATAACACTGATCATTTTAAGATTTTGAGTCTTTACTTTAAACATTAAGACTTTGGTTGTTTGAATAATTAATATTTGAATGTCATTTTTTAGATTCAATGTCCAAGTTAATTTATGGTATAAGATCATTTTAATTATTTATTCGATTATGTGGTTATATTGTAACACCCCACTTTGATTTTAAAGAAATCTCGAGCTTTCTAAAAACCAGAACAAATTTTTCGAATTCATTTTCGAAAGTCAAGGGCATTAACCAACACAATTTAACTAGTCCAAGTCGTGACTGGATTCACGGGGATTCTTAAACCCGATTTTTCACAAGGTTTTCATTAACCTGATTCACATCTCAACATAATAATCGATATGAACAATGGAACTTCAAAAATTAATCACCATGAATATCCAAGGTTCAAAAAGGGTTTACCAAATTATTTCCCAAACATCAAGCATAGTTCAAAAACAGTTTCATATGTTCAAAATATTAATAGGGTTCATAAAGACCACATTATTAAAACGGAAGCAAAATGAAATAACTAATAGACCACCACTCGCCATTCGCCCCATCATCCGGCCACTGCTTAACCTGTATCCGTGAAGAGCAGGTGGGAATGAGCACAAATGATAAAGGAGTGCTCACTACTATGCACATAATCACATGTAAAGATGGTATGGTCGCAGCATGAATATAAATCAATCATCATCATGTCTCATCTCCTAACAATCACAACAATAACTCACTCATGTGCACATCTATCATTAGCCGCAGAAAGGGGATGCATAAACCCTAACGACGGGAGTGCGTGCCACTGTGACAGACACGGCCTTTCATTAGGTCTTAAGGAGACTTGCCTCGCAAGGGCAACCGTACCGTAACTCGACGGGGACAACCGTACCAACGGCCGTAACAACTCACATCAGTAGGCCACATGGTTCACATTCATACATTGGTCATACCAACTAAACATTAATCAACACGTATGGCATAGACAATTTTTATAAGTAAACCCACCTGGATGATAACAAGCGAAAGCACAACAATAACGGGTAGGCGGCGAGCTCGGCTCGTCAAGCACCTACATTTATTAAAATAGTCCTATAAATGACTATTCAACTCATGACCAACTAATCATAACAATCACTTAGTCCAAATAAGCTCACATAAGCATTTAATCAAAGAAATCTCATTTTCGAAAATATCACGTACGTTTTTCAAAATTTAACCCGGGCAGCACTTTTAAAATCGACATAACTTTCAGCACATAACTCAGATAAATATGATTCAAGTTGCAATATAATCAAAGGCATGCATCTACAATTCTTATGAAGACACCAAAAGCAAATAAGATCTTTTACTAGGAATTAAATCATCAAACATTCAAAACTGAGTAGCAGTCAAACATTGAGAACTTGTAACCGACCAGACTTCAGTAATTGCTAGATAACTGGAGCTACAGATTCGATTTTAATGAGATTAAAAAACCACGTGATGGCTAACTCAAATGTCTACAACTTTGCTGAAGACTACATTGGCAAATAATCACTATATAAATTAGTTTGGACACAAAATATTTGATTTATAAAATCTGCCCGAGACTAAATTTTTATATAAACAGTACCTCGGTATTTGTCCTCTAAATCATGCTACAGATCTCTAAATTACATGATTCTGGTATGCTTCGAAAGCTAAAAGATAGACCTACAACTTTTATTTAGAACATAAAAGTAGATAAAATCTTTAAAGTGGTGTAAAAGCTACTAACATTTAGAATCAATTTTCTGCCAAAGTGTAAAACCCTACTTCATGTATATCTACAATCATATGAACACAACTCGAGCTATAGATATCACTTTAACATGAATCCTATCTCATTAGAAAGATAATCAATAGCCCTATAACTTTCATGAAGACTATAAATTCACTAGATCACATTATGACACTATAAACAGGCCAAGCATTATATAAACTCATGCTGCCAGGTCCAGAAAAACTGCTTGTATGATAAATTTGTAAAAATCATAACTCAAACAATATTAATCGTATTATCGAAATTCCAAAGCCTAGAGAAAGATAACAAGACGAACTACAATTTATATGAAGAACACATTTTCAGAAAACAATTACTTAATGTTATAACAGATGCACCTTACCTCCTTCAAGAAAATGAAAATGATGAGGAGAAATGAAAGAAGTGTTGCTCGGTTCTTCTACTTCTCTCCCTATCTTGCTTGAAATCCGACTTTTTTTCTATTTTATCAAGTTTTCTAAGATGTTATAAGGCTGAAAATGAGGTCTATAAATTAAGAGGAAAGTGATGTATTTTTAGGAGAAAATTTTGAACAAGAATTAAACATATCATGTGAGGAGACAACTTGATCCCATCTACACCTAATGCACATGTTTGTCAACTAAATGATTCTAATGTAACATGGCTGATGAATCACGTCCATGTGAAGTAAATAAGGTGGAAATAGCTTAACTTAATGCTCTTGATGCTTACTAAAAAGATTGAGAAGAAAAATAATTTTTACGGAACCGAAATCGGACTTAAAATCCAACTTTAACTGAAAACCGAAGAGTTTGACTAAATTCTGATTTTAACTCTTCAAATTGGGTTTTGATAGCTGAAAAATATTGTTAAAGAGATGAAAATATAATGGTCTTAAGGTCCGGTTGAATCGCTTCGAAGTTCAGGTCGCAACGGTTTTGAAACGGATTCAAACGAACAACAATTCGGCCTACGCAATTAAACCGAAAATTCCAACGACGATTGATAAAATCAAAAACCGAACTATATAATTATAGTATCCACATAATAATAAAATAAATGTAATCTCATAATTAAAATTCGATAAATAGAATAATCTGAGAAATTCTATAAATCGAACGGGCGTTACAATCTACCCACCTTAAAAAGAATTCCGCCCTCGGAATTCGAAAATAAAACTAGGAAGCGGTAAAATACAAAGGAGAACTCAGAACTCAAAGTTCGGATAACGCCTTCTAATACCGTCCTCCCTCTCCCAAGTCGCCTCGGTCTCATCGTGTCGGCTCCACAGCACCTTCACCAAGCTCACTGCCTGGTTCCTCAACTGCTGGACCTTCCGGTCCAAGATGGCTACCGGCACCTCCTCATAGGTGAGGTCTCGCTCGACCTGCAGCTCGCCGAAGTTCACCACGTGATCAGGATTATGCACGTACCTCTGAAGTATCAAAACATGGAACACATCGTGCACACCCGACAAATCTGGTGGTAGAGCCAGCCGATACGCTAAGTTCCCAACTCGGTCGAGGATCTCAAAAGGCCCGATAAAGCGAGGTCTAAGCTTTCCCTTATTCCCGAAGCGAATCACACCTCTCATGGGTGAAACCTTCAAGAAGACATGATCTCCCACTGCATAAACATGCTTCTGCCTCTTCTGGTAGGCATAGACCTTCTGCCTCTCATGGGCAGATCTGATGGTCTTCCGGATCTCTTCGACTGTCGCCGCAGTACTCTAAACAAAGTCCGGGCCCGTGATCCTCCTCTCTCCAACCTCATCCCAATACAAGGGAGTCCGGACCTTACGTCCGTACAAAGCCTCATATGGGACCATATTGATCGAAGAGTGGTAGCTGTTGTTGTAGGTCAGCTCGACTAACGGAAGGGCATACTCCCAAGTTAGGCTTCGGTCCAAGACCACAGCCCTCAAGATCTCCTCCAAGTATTGGATCGTACGCTCCGACTGACCATCTGTCTCGGGGTGAAAGGCTGTACTGAACTCCAACCTCTTCCCCATGGCTCGGTGCAGTGTCCTCCAGAACTGAGATGTGAACTTGGGGTATCGATCAGAAAAAATCTCCACGGGCACTCCATGAAGCTTGACTATGTCCTTGACGAACAATTCGGCGTAATCACTCGCCTTCATGGTCGTCCGGACTGGCAGAAAATGGGCAGATTTCGTAAGGCGATCCACTATCACCCAAATCGAATCATACCCGCTCTTTGACTTCGGCAATCCCACCAGGAAATCCATGGTGATGCACTCCCACTTCCACTGGGGAACCTCGAGGGGCTGCAACAACCCTCTCGGTTTCTGGCGCTCAGCCTTCACTTGCTGACACACCAGGCACCCATCCACGAACTTCGCTACTTGCCTCTTCATACCTCGCCACCAGAAGGACTTCCTAAGGACCTGATACATCTTCGTGCTACCAGGATGGATGGTATATGGGGCACTATGGGCCTCTCTCAGAATATCCCTTCGCAGTTTCCATACCTTCGGAACACAAAGTCTACCCTCGAAGACCAAGGCCCCATCAGATGCGATTGCGAATCCTCCAACTCTACCGGCTTCTGACAACTCTCTCATCCGGCATAAGAAACGATCATTCGGTTGCTCGGCGACTATCCTCTCTCGAAGAGTCGGTCCCACAACCAAAGAGGTCAAAATGCCCCCGGCTGTCGAAGTCAACTCCACTGTCTCCAGCTGCAATCGCTCGAACTCCCGAAGAAGAACATCCTGCCCGGTAAACAAGCAAGATAACTGGCCATGACTCCTCCGACTAAGGGCATCGGCTACCACGTTAGCTTTCCCAGGGTGATATCTAATGGTGCAGTCGTAGTCCTTGACCAGCTCCAACCACCTACGCTGTCTCATATTCAGCTCCTTCTGAGTGAAAATGTACTTCAGGCTCTTGTGGTCGGTAAAGATCTCACATTTGCCTCCATAAAGGTAGTGCCGCCAAATCTTCAAGGCGTGGACAACTGCAGCTAACTCAAGATCATGAGTGGGGTAGTTCTGCTCGTGAGGCTTCAGCTGCCTCGAAGCATAGGCCACCACCTTCCCTTGCTGCATGAGAACACAACCCAAGCCCATCTTCGAAGCATCACTATAGATGGTGAACTCTAAAGTAGGGTCGGGAATGGATAGAACTGGTGCGGTAGTGAGTCTCCTCTTCAACTCCTGGAAACTCTCCTCGCACTGAGGGCTCCAATCAAACCTCACGGCCTTCTTCGTAAGGTTGGTCAGCGGCTGGGCTATCTTCGAGAAGCCCTCGATAAACCTCCTGTAGTATCCTGCTAACCCCAGGAAACTACGAACATCTGCGGCACTTTTTGGCGTATCCCATTTGCTCACAGCCTCGATCTTGCTGGGATCCACCTCAATGCCTCGAGCTGTAACAATGTGGCCAAGGAATGCCACACGCTGCAACCAGAATTCGCACTTCGAGAACTTAGCATACAACTTCTCGCGACAAAGAGTCTCCAGCACAATCCTCAGATGCTCCTTGTGCTGATCGATGTCTCGGGAATAGACCAGAATGTAATCGATGAACACAATGACGAACTGGTCCAGGAAAGGATGAAAGACCCTATTCATAAGGTCCATGAAAATGGCTGGGGCATTGCTGAGTCCGAACGGCATGACTACAAACTCATAGTGGCCATAGCGGGTACGAAAAGTAGTCTTGGAAATATCTGACTCCCGGATCTTCAGCTGATGATAGCCAGAACGCAAATCAATTTTTGAGAAGACGCTGGCTCCTCTCAGCTGGTCGAAAAGGTCCTCGATACGGGGAAGGGGATACTTGTTCTTGACTGTAAGGGCATTCAACTCCTGATAGTCAATACACATGCGCATAGATCCGTCTTCCTTCTTAAAGAATAGGACGGGCGCACCCCAAGGCGAAACACTCGGACGGATGAAACCGAGCTTGAGCAACTCCTGGATCTAGGCCTTGAGCTCTTGAAGCTCCTTCGGCGTCATACGATAAGGGGACTTAGAAACGGGACCAGCTCCTGGAATTAGGTCAATAGTGAACTCCACCTGATGGTCTGGCGGTCCCCCAGGTAAGTCATCAGGAAAAACATCGAGGTACTCGCAAACGATGGATACTCTCTCGGGCACCCGCTCATCAACATCGTCAGATACCATGGAAATAAGGTAACCTTGACAGCTACCTTTGGAAAGGCTCTTTCTAGCTTGCATGGAAGAGATGACCCGAGGCACAGTCCTCGAACTCACCCCAAAGAACACAACAGGCTGATCGAAAGCAGGATAGAGGGTGACTTCACGCTCCTGGCACCGGATATCGGCTCGGTAACGGGTGAGCCAGTCCATGCCCAAGATCACGTCGAAGTCTCGCATATCAATTACATAAATGTCGGCCTCCAGAACTCGACCACCGATACAGATAGGAAGATTACGAACCACTGAATCAGAGGTAATAATTTTTCCCGAGGCTAAACTAACCTCGAGAGGATCACAAGCATGCACAGTGCTAAGAGACAAGGCCTCCAAGCAACGAGAAGATATAAAGGAGTGGGTAGCACCGGTATCACATAAAGCAAAAACAAGCACATGGGATATCGAAAGCATTCCTGACATAGTACCTGCATTGTGAGCGGCCTCGTCATGAGTGATGGTGTAGACTCGGGCCTGACCCCCAGCCCTCTGCTGGAACGGTGGGGGCTGCTGATGAGGTGGCGGTGGGGGAAGCTGCTGTTGTCGCTGCTGGGGAAGGGCCTGCTGATGCTGCTGTCTCTTGGGCTCAGGGCACATACTGGCATAATGGCCCGGACGGTTGCAGTGGTAACAAGCTCGCTGGTCTGCTAAGCACTCCCCGGTGTGGAACCTGCCGCACTTAGGGCACCTCGGCTGTTGACCCTGAGTGGGTCGGTCGTCGCGTCTGCCAAAATTTCCCTTCTTGCCCTTTTTCTTGTTCTGATAATCGGATTTCCTCTTGCCCGAACTAGAGCCGGGCGACATAACTGAGATGCACTGAGCATGCTGGACAATGGCTTGAGATGGCTGGGCGGCATGGTAATAAGAGGGGACTGGAGCCAATGGAATGAGACAGCTCTCGACCTCCTGAGCTCGACTCACGGTATCAGCATAGAAAATCAATCCGTGACTTCCCACCAGTTCACGGATCCTCTGATTGAGCCCCTTAAGAAACTTGCGGGCCTTCTTGGCATCAGTATTCACCGAGTCGCCAGCAAAAAGACACATCCGGGTGAAAATGCGAATATACTCGTCCACGGTGGAGCTGCCCTGCTGCAAATGTTAGAACTCATGCTCCATTCTATCCAAGAAACTCTGGGGAAGGAACTTGCCACGCACCATCGTTTTCATCTGCTCCCAAGTGAGAGCATGAAGCTCCGCCTCTGGCTTTCGAGCCCAGTGGTTGATCCACCAGTCAGAAGCGTCCTCCTTCATCTGATAAGCTGCGAGTGATACACGCTGTCGGTCCGGGAGAGGAAGTACAGCGAAAATCTTATCCAGCTCTTTAATCCATTCCAGTACTGCAGTGGGGTTCTCAGTCCCCGCGAAAGTCGGTGCATTCATTCTCTGAAACTGGACTATGAACTGGGTCAAGTCCATGGCTGGAGGGGCCTGGTGATAACGAGGAGGCGGGGAAGGAGACAGAGATAGCTGACGGTTACGATTGTTGCGGGTATTCATAGCTCTACATTGAATAAGCCGAATAATGTTTAGCACAAAACAACAAGAAAATCATGATTCCAGAAGTCTAGAGTTCGCCTTTAAACACTAGAGTTCGATTAAATCAAGGTGGAAAGATCTTAAGCCCCAAAAATAACAATACTCTACACAAATAATTTCATTGTTACATGTGTACAAATTCACAATTTACTCATTAAGCATTTTCATTAATACTTAAATAAAAACATACCTTAAGCAGTGCGGCATGACGGAGACGAGTGGTCAATACAAGGTCAAAATCACATAATCACAGATAAACCAGTCTACAGAAACGCAGACTGGCTCTGATACCAAACTGTAACACCCCACTTTGATTTTAAAGAAATCTCGAGCATTCTAAAAACCAGAACAAATTTTTCGAATTCATTTTCGAAAGTCAAGGGCATTAACCAACACAATTTAACTAGTCCAAGTCGTGACTGGATTCACGGGGATTCTTAAACCAGATTTTTCACAAGGTTTTCATTAACCTGATTCACATCTCAACATAATAATCGATATGAACAATGGAACTTCAAAAATTAATCACCATGAATATCAAAGGTTCAAAAAGGGTTTACCAAATTATTTCCCAAACATCAAGCATAGTTCAAAAATAGTTTCATATGTTCAAAATATTAATAGGGTTCATAAAGACCACATTATTAAAACGGAAGCAAAATGAAATAACTAATAGACCACCACTCGCCATTCGCCCCACCATCCGGCCACTGCTTAACCTGCATCCGTGAAGAGCAGGTGGGAATGAGCACAAATGATAAAGGAGTGCTCACTACTATGCACATAATCACATGTAATGATGGTATGGTCGCAGCATGAATATAAATCAATCATCATCATGTCTCATCTCCTAACAATCACAACAATAACTCACTCATGTGCACATCTATCATTAGCCGCAGAAAGGGGATGCATAAACCCTAACAACGGGAGTGCGTGCCACTGTAACAGACACGGCCTTTCATTAGGTCTTAAGGAGACTTGCCTCGCAAGGGCAACCGTACCGTAACTCGACGGGGACAACTGTACCAACGGCCGTAACAGCTCACATCAGTAGGCCACATGGTTCACATTCATACATTGGTCATACCAACTAAACATTAATCAACACGTATGGCATAGACAATTTTTATAAGTAAACCCACCTGGATGATAACAAGCGAAAGCACAACAATAACGGGTAGGCGGCGAGCTCGGCTCGTCAAGCACCTACATTTATTAAAATAGTCCTATAAATGACTATTCAACTCATGACCAACTAATCATAACAATCACTTAGTCCAAATAAGCTCACATAAGTATTTAATCAAAGAAATCTCATTTTCGAAAATATCACGTACGTTTTTCAAAATTTAACCCGGGCAGCATTTTTAAAATCGACATAACTTTCAGCACATAACTCAGATAAATATGATTCAAGTTGCAATATAATCCAAAGGCATGCATCTACAATTCTTAAAAAGACACCAAAAGCAAATAAGGTCTTTTACTAGGAATTAAATCATCAAACATTCAAAACTGAGTAGCAGTCAAACATTGAGAACTTGTAACCGACCAGACTTCAGTAATTGCTAGATAACTGGAGCTACAGATATGATTTTAATGAGATTCAAAAACCACGTGATAGCTAACTCAAATGTCTACAACTTTACTGAAGACTACATTGGCAAATAATCACTATATAAATTAGTTTGGACACAAAATATTTGATTTATAAAATCTGCCCGAGACTAAATTTTTATATAAACAGTACCTCGGTATTTGTCCTCTAAATCATGCTACAGACCTCTAAATTACATGATTCTGGTATACTGCGAAAGCCAAGAGATAGACCTACAACTTTTATTTAGAATACAAAAGTAGATAAAATCTTTAAAATGGTGTAAAAGCTACTAACATTTAGAATCAATTTTCTGCCAAAGTGTAAAACCCTACTTCATGTATATCTACAATCATATGAACACAACTCGAGCTATAGATATCACTTTAACATGAATCCTATCTCATTAGAAAGATAATCAACAGCCCTATAACTTTCATGAAGACTATAAATTCACTAGATCACATTATGACACTATAAACAGGCCAAACATTATATAAACTCATGCTGCCGGGTCCAGAAAAACTGCTTGTATGATAAATTTGTAAAAATCATAACTCAAACAATATTAATCGGATTATCGAAATTCCAAAGCCTAGAGAAAGATAACAAGACGAACTACAATTTATATAAAGAATACATTTTCAGAAAACAATTACTTAATGTCATAACAGAGGCACCTTACCTCCTTCAAGAAAATGAAAATGATGAGGAGAAATGAAAGAAGTGTTGCTCGGTTCTTCTACTTCTCTCCCTATCTTGCATGAAATCCGACTTTTTTTCTATTTTATCAAGTTTTCTAAGATGTTATAAGGCTGAAAATAAGGTCTAGAAATATAGAGGAAAGTGATGTATTTTTAGGAGAAAATGTTGAACAAGAATTAAACATATCATGTGAGGAGACAACTTGATCCCATCTACACCTAATGCACATGTTTGTCAACTAAATGATTCTAATGTAACATGGCTGATGAATCACGCACGTCCATGTGAAGTAAATAAGGTGGAAATAGCTTAACTTAATGCTCTTGATGCTTACTAAAAAGATTGAGAAGAAAAATAATTTTTACGGAACCGAAATCGGACTTAAATTCCAACTTTAACTGAAAACCGAAGAGTTTGACTAAATTCTGATTTTAACTCTTCAAATTGGGTTTTGATAGCTGAAAAATATTATTAAAGAGATGAAAATATAATGGTCTTAAGGTCCGGTTGAATCGCTTCGAAGTTCAGGTCGCAACGGTTTTGAAACGGATTCAAACGAACAACAATTCGGCCTACGCAATTAAACCGAAAATTCCAACGACGATTGATAAAATCAAAAACCGAACTATATAATTATAGTATCCACATAATAATAAAATAAATGTAATCTCATAATTAAAATTCGATAAATAGAATAATCTGAGAAATTCTATAAATCGAACGGGCGTTACATATATACTATTATTTTTGGCACTAAAAGTGAATTGCTCGAATAGCTTACGCAATGTGCTACACTATTTACGCTACGCAATATAAGGACCAAAACACGACGCATTGCGCGATGCGCGTTTTAAAATACTGCCGACAAGACACGAAGAGCGGGAAAACAAGTTTGGCAGCGGTTGAGAATCGCGTATGGTGGCCTGGCGTAGATGGACAGCCGATCAAGGTTCGAACAGGAGGTACTCGCGACGCCAGGTGGTCGACTCGCCGAAAAAGACTCAAACAATGGGGCTCGAAGATGGTTCGCACGTCAGCAAAAAGGAGCGTCGGGCTGCTGCAAACTTGCTGCTCACGGTGGTAAGTTGATGATGGTGACGATGATTGATGGTTGATGACGGGAGAAATATAATAGAGTGCGAGAGTTCAATGACTGCGGGTATAATTCTTAGGGTCTGCTGATGGGATAATTTTTGCTGACGGAAAAGAGCTAAAGGGTCAACATATTTATGTACATGTATTTTAGGTTTAGGGCTCGCACAAATATGGGGAAGGAAAGAAAAATATTTAACCTGCTAATGGAAAATCCCCACATCCCACCAAAATTATCAAGGTTTTATATGAATTGCTAAGAGTTGAAGCATATATATATATATATATATATATATATATATATATATATATATTGACCACCCGCGAGTGAAGGAATAGAGGTAGAGCTCATCTTTTCCGGATGGAAAGGGGAGGCGCAGGGAAGGGATATATATATATATATACATGCGTAGGAAAGAATAACTTGAATGCTAAGGATAAAATATCTTTCCCCATTTCATAAGCCTATTGGCGTTCAATTTTGGGCCGAAAATAAAATATGGCCCAACATGGCCATGCCACACCTTCACGGGTCAAAATAAATAAAATCCAATGGCTCGTTTCGGTTCACGCAGGTATACTCGGGCCTGATTTAATCGCGTGATGAATTAAAATATTAACCGAATAAAATATATACATATAATACACATAATAATATTTACTATTATTACACATAATTTATTTTATTAATATGACACATTAATCACATGAAATCAATTAAACAATTAAAAACAATTAGACATTTAGCAATATCAATATTATTAATAATAATAATAGTAATAATAATAATAATAATAATAATAATAATAATAATAATAATAATAATAATAATAATAATAATAATAATAATAATAATAATAATAATAATAAGTAAATAATAGCAGCAATAATAAATCAAAAATAAATCCCAAATAACTCATTAAAACAAGGTATTACATTCTATCCACTTTACAAAGAATTCCGTCCTCGGAATACAAAAAATAAAACTAGAAAGCAATAAAATACAAAGGGGAATTCATAACATAAAGTTCGGATACTTTCACCGGATATCAGCTTCTCTCTCCCGAGTCACCTCATCCTCGCTATGCCGGCTCCATCTCACCTTTGACGAGACTAGCTGCTCGGTTTCTCAGCTGGTGAACCCTCCGGTCCAAAACAACCACCGGTACCTGAACCTAGGTAAGATCTCACTCGGCCCGCAACTCGTCAAAGTCCACACCACATGCTCAGGGTCGCGCACGCTCTCAGAAACATCACACGTGGGATATGTCGTGAACCCCGCCAAAACTAGTGGTAAAGCCAACCGGTATGCTAGGTCACTGACTCGTTTGAGTATCACACATGGCCCTACGAATCACGGCTGAAGTTTTCCTTTCTTCCTGAAACAGATCACACATTACCTCGGTGCATCCTACAGGAACACTGGATCACCTACCTCGATCCAGTACAACGGCATTCTCATTATATGCCCGTACAACTCCTCACAACGCATCTATCAACACACAAGACTCCAATCAGTCTTGCCCATCAGGGGTCGACATGTGGTATCAAGCTTCAGTATCGTGCCTCGGTCACGCTAAAAACTTGTCCACTAACACACTCTTCATAGTCTCAACCTATGAAGCATTCTAGTCTCCAATAGAGACTTGTGACAATGCTCGATAACACTGCGGAGTCACAAATTTGTCAACTTGAGATCATCTCACATATGGCATAGGATTCAAATAAAAAAATCCCATTTGTGGAAATATATTGATCTAGGGAACCCACACAACGGTTTAGTGAAGCTTGGAGCTCTCGTTTCAAGGTTCAAAAGAAAGTTTCAATGTCAAAGGTCGACCGTACACACTGTCCTGGGGAGTTCGTGCGTTCGGTGATGGTGGCTGCAGCTCACGTGCGAGTCAACGATCGGCCCCAGCCGGTAGCCTCACGTCTCTCAGCACGGCTTGCGTGCTCGACCACCACTTATCATGGCTACACCCAGACAGGGTCGGTGTTACAGTCACAAAGTTCTCAACTCCATGGTTCAAAATCTCCAAGGTTTCAGATAGATAAAATTTCTACAAGACAAAGTTTGGGGTTTAACAAAACAATTTTCCTCCAGGATTTAGGCATTTAGCAAATCTAAAAAATTTTCAAGGGCTACAAATCAACGAAAGGCAAAAACCGAGTTCCAAGTTCACCACCCTTTTTCCTTAATACAGAACAATTATTCACACGGATATAAACGATAGGAATATGAATAAAATTCCCAAAAGATTGAACATCAACATCCATAGCTATCAATAATCCTAACTCAACGGACATTGCCGAAGAAATAAAATGATTAGCTCGTTTGACTCTTTCGACTAAACAACGTCGGCCGTCACGTTAGCTTTTACTCAGGTAGCTAATCGTGTCGGCAGCCCTGAATGAGTCTAAACCACACACACTACCTATACTTTCCACACTTCGAGATCTTAGCGTAAAGCTTCTCTCGCAAGTATTTCCAGTCAAAAATATATCAAATCAAATCGAATCCAATGCAAGTTATATTGGCAAATAATGACATTATCGTAAGTTTTAACACAAAACATTTAGATCATGAAAACTGCTAGAATTTCAGTGATCACACTTACATCACCTCAGTAAATCAACAAAATCTTGAGCTACAAAATTCCAAATCATGCAAACTGAAACCCTACATAAACTACACATGCAAAGCTACAACTTTCATGTTGATCGATTTTACATTTGAACAGATTTGGTATACAAAATTGGACGAACATTTACACTTCAAAAACAGCTACGGTTTATAAAAACTGGATATACTATCTCTTTGTAAAGATCATATAAGATCCGTATAAACTCCAAATGATATGATTACAAGACCAACAGGAAGCTATGAAGCAATGCTACAACTTTCATGAAGACATATATGGCAAATAAGGGCATTTGATAATAGTTTATGCATCAAACATTTGAAACATGGTTGCAGTCCGAGAACATGATTATACAACTTACAGGGCCTCAGTAAAATTGGATTATCTCATGCTTCGGAAATTCTTTTGGCTTGATTAAAAAAAAAAACTAACAGGGAACTAACACATAAAGCTACATATCTCATGAAGACCATGTTTGCACATGAGCACATTCGGGCATCGAAAACAGATCGATCATTTTATACAACATGTTGTCGGGTTTTCAGAAACTGTTTACACATTTTTTTTGTAAAAACCATATCTCCCTCAATTTAGATCGTATTTACAAAATTTAGAAACTCACTGAAAGCACAAGAAACATGCTATATTTCTCACGAAGAATTCAACTCCAAAAACCACAGTCATGATACAAAGGCACAGAAGAAGAAAATAATGATTTTGCATGCTAAACATATCGAGACTTAATTACATTAAATGATCATAAGAATCTTAAACCAATCTACTAGGCATGAATATCAACATATAATCCACACATATTAGTACCTTAATTCAACAGTGTGCCTCAAATTCACGGGACAGACTGTTCACACGGTGTCTGATCGGTCTTCTCGTTCCTCGGACTAACCACTATCGCTTCTCCCGAGGTCTAACCACCCTCGAGAGTCGTGACAATGATACGCATTAGATTTCCCCATAACTATGGGGTCGATCATCGATTTGCTCGTGGCACCAAAACACTACTCCCGTCCCACAATGAGTGGGTATAAATCTCTGGGTAATCGCCTTCAATAGGGAGTTACTCGGTTCCCAACCTTTCTCTTGCGAGATAGATCACAAATGGTCCTGCTCCGAGGACACTGAACGAAAACTTGCAGCGAGAATACTGTTACAGACGCTCAATTAAAACCTTAATCGAAAACTCACAAGAAAAAGCTTCTAGGGATACAACTGAACTCCCTACCACTAGAGTTCGCCAATTAAATACTAGAGTTCAAACCATTTATAGGTTGATAGATCCTAAACCCCAATTTCAGCAATTCATCTCATAAGCAGTTTTATTACTACTTAAGCAAAAATACAAAAATCACATTTCACCTTATAAGTATTTTCATTGATACTTATATAAACACATACCTTAAGGAGTGCGGCGTGACGAAGACGAGTGGTCATAATACAAGGTCTAATCACACAATAATATATAAACCACTCTACAGAAATGCAGACTGGCTCTGATACCAAACTGTAATACCCCACTTTGATTTTAAAAAAATTTCGGATTTTTCAAAAAAATCAGTAAATAATTTTTCGAACTCATTTTCGAAAACATGGGCGTTATTCAAACATTTAACATCAACCAAGTCATATCTGGTTGCTCGGGGATTCATTACCCGGTTTTCACATGGTTTTCATTAACCCCTTAAAACATCAATTTCACATGATTACTAGCTAAACATCATAGCATACATAATCGAACACATGATATTCAAGAAACAAATCCAATACGAATATCCAAACAAAACATTGGTCCAATAATCCCAAAAACCATAAGTTTTGAAAACAGTTCAACACGTCTCAACTAAAAGAGGTTCACAAGGACAACACATTATTCATAAACGGAAGCATGGTAATATAGCATAATAAAAAGACCGACCCACTCGTCTTTCCTCGTCACCCGACACCTGCTTGACCTGCATCCGTGAAGAGCAGGTCAGGATGAGAACAAGATGAAAATGAGAGCTCACCACTATGCACATATATAACAATAACATGTCAAGATGGTATGGTCGCAGCATGAATATAAACCAATCATCATCATGTCTCATCTCCTAACAATATCACAACAATATCTTACTCATGTGCACATCTATCATTACACTACCGCTGGCCTGTTCGAGGGCACGCCATGTGACTTAGCTCATCAACCAGACAATAGGAGTACATGTCGAAAGCACGCCATGTGACTTAGTTTGACACGCATATCGAAGGCATGCCATGTGACTTAGTCCGATATGGCCTTTCATTAGGTCTTAAGGAGACTTGCCTCGCAAGGGCAACCGTACCGTAACTTGACGGGGACAATCGTACCGACGGCCGTAACAGCTCACATCAGTAGGCAACATGGTTCACACGCATACATTGATCATACGAACTAAATATTTAACAACACGTATGGCATAGAAAATTTTATAAGTAAACCCACCTGGATTCCGGATTGACAACAACAAGAATATATAAGACGTAAGTTGAGGCTTGACTCCTCAAATACCTACAATAATCAAGGTTCTAAGATCAATACCTATCTTGACCTTAGAAGTAATTCACAAGTCATACTTGGTCGAACTTGATTCAACCAAGTCGTTCGTGAAGTCCTGTGGATGTTGGAACTCTAGGACTTAGACTCGGACAACCACACATGGAAGTTCACGTAAATATCACATAATTAAGGTGATCAAGATGCTGAATGAGTTAGGTTCTAAAACTTTAATATAAAATTTTTCTCCTTGAACTTAGTTAAATCACCAAGTTTCAGCTCCAAACCCATTAAACACAATTTTATAAAATTCAAATACCATATCAGCAAAAACGAGCATAAAATTCAAAGCCGGACCTAACGAACGAATTCACAAATGAGATTTTTACTGGAGCAAGTTCCGAAAAAAAGGATCAACATATAAAAATTCCAAAAATTAACATCAAATACACAATTTACGAAAATTCATAAAAGATTCAGCAGTTTATCGAATTTTAATTAAAACTGAACCAATTCAAACTCCAATAATTCCAATATCTTTACAGCATGCAAGTACACATAAAATAAGAATCTCAGCCAAAATTCAGTATTTTCCAACAATTAACTAATTTACAAAAACTAAAACCGTTTTCAGCAGATTACCAAAATAAATAATTACCCCTAACAAACTTAACCCAAAATTTCTAAAACTTTTACAAAACATACAAATCTCACAGTGTAACAGCATATTAAAAAGTTAGCTAATTTAGAGTTAAAATCGATTTTATATCATTTTTTAAATTTTTAGCCCAGAAATTACTTTAATTTTAAAAAATAGCTACAGTCCGTCCAAAATTATGAAAATTTTATACAAGCTATAATATCAACAGAAGATGGTACAGTTAAAATTTCATAGCATTTCGATTGGTATACAATTTTTAAAAATTCAAACACCAAAACAGCGAACATATGAATTCGATAATTGCACATTTGACTCGAAACATGTAATTCCCGTCCGAGGCTTTCTCTTAAGGCCAAAGACTCGACCTGATTCCAATATCCATGTCTCAACAAGTTCTCGTTCGATTCGCATGAACCGACGCAATTCACATAAAATCATAATAATAAATAACATCAATAATATATTTATATTCTCAAAACACAACACATGAACAAACGAGAGGGAAAATGAGTCTCGGTACTGTTCTCAAGATTAATACACGAATAAGAACGAGCCAAAGGTCGAGACGGGCTGTTCGGAGGGGCTCAACAACTTCGTTTGGCTCGCCGACAGGACACGAAGAGCGGGAAAACAAGTTTGGCAGCGGTTGAGAGTCGCGTACGGTGGCCTGGCGGAGATGGACAGCCGATCAAGGTTCGAACAGGAGGTACTCGCGACGCCAGGTGGTTGACTCGCCGGAAAAGACTCGAACAATGGGGCTCGAAGATAGTTCGCACGTCAGCAAAAAGGAGCGCCGGGCTGCTGCAAACTTGTTGCTCACGGTGGTACGTTGATGATGGTGACGACGAACTATGGTTGATAACGGGGGAAATATAATAGAGTGCGAGAGTTCAATGACTGTGGGTATAATTCTTAGGGTCTGCTGATGGGATAATTTTTGTTAACGGAAAAGAGCTAAGAGGTTAACATATTTATGTACATGTATTTTAGGTTTAGGGCTCGCACAAATAAGGGGAAGGAAAGAAAAATATGTAACCTGCTAATAGAAAATCCCCACATCCCACCAAAATTATCAAGGCTTTATATGAATTGCTAAGAGTTGAAACATATATATATACAGGGAAAAAATTCTTTTTCACCCCATAACAAAGACAAATTATGTTTTTCACACCACCCCAATAAAAAACTAAGTTTTTCACCAATGAAAGTGCGAAGGTTATGCGAAAACTGTCGTATATTCATCGCATAATTGTCTCTATGTGAAGGTTATGCGAAAAACTGTCGCATATCAATTGCATAACTGTCGCATATTCATCGCACAATGCCTTTGCACAGTTATGCAATTGATATGCGACAGTTATGCGACAGTTTTTCGCATAACCTTCGCATATGATAGTTATGAGATGAATATGCGACAGTTTTCGCATAACCTTCGCACAGTAATGCAATTGATATGCGACAGTTATGCGACAGTTTTTCGCATAACCTTCGCACTTTCTGGGGTGAAAAACTTAGTTTTTAATTGAGCGATGTGAAAAATTTAACAAGACTTCTAAACAGGGTGAAAATAAATATTTTTACTATATATATACATGCGTAGGAAAGAATAACTTGAATGCTAAGGATAAAATATCTTTCCCCATTCCATAAGCCTATTGGCGTGCAATTTTAGG
This sequence comes from Striga hermonthica, assembly GCA_902706635.1. Taxonomy (NCBI): domain Eukaryota; kingdom Viridiplantae; phylum Streptophyta; class Magnoliopsida; order Lamiales; family Orobanchaceae; genus Striga; species Striga hermonthica. The sequence continues at coordinate 12,071,923 of CACSLK010027624.1, read as the reverse complement.
CCGTAAATAAAATATGGCCCAACATGGCCATATCACACCTTCACGGGTCAAAATAAATAAAATCCAATGGCTCGGTCCAGTTCACGCGGATATACCCGGGCCCGATTTAATCGCGTGATGAATTAAAATATTAACCAAATAAAATATATACATATAATACACATAATAATATTTACTATTATTATACATAATTTATTTTATTAATATCATAAATTAATCACATGAAATCAATTAAACAATTAAAAACAATTATGCATTTAGCAATATCAATAATAATAATAATAATAATAATAATAATAATAATAATAATAATAATAAGTAAATAATAGCAGCAATAATAAATCAAAAATAAATCCCAAATAACTCTCATTAAAACGGGGTAATTATAGTCTATCCACCTTATAAAGAATTCCCTCCTCGAAATTCAAAAAATAAAATTAGAAAGTAATAAAATACAAAGGGGAATTCAGAACATAAAGTTCAGATACTTCCGCCGGATATCAGCTTCTCCCTCCCGAGTCGCATCATCCTCGCTATGCCGGCTCCATCGCACCTTTGACGAGACTAACTGCTCGGTTTCTCAGCTGATGAACCCTCCGGTCCAAAACAACCACCGGTACCTGAACCTAGGTAAGATCTCACTCGGCCCGCAACTCGCCAAAGTCCACACCACATGCTCAGGGTCACGCACGCTCTCACGAAACATCACACATGGGATACGTAGTGAACCCCGCCAAAACTAGTGATAAAGCCAACCGGTATGCTAGGTCACTGACTCGTTCGAGTATCACACATGGCCCTACAAATCACGGCTGAAGTTTTCCCTTCTTCCTGAAACAGATCACACCCTACCTCGGTGCATCCTACAGGAACACATGATCACCTACCTTGATCCAGTACAACGGTGTTCTCATTATTCGTCCGTACAACTCCTCACAACGCATCTATCAACACACAAGACTCCAATCAGTCTTCCCCATCAGGGGTCGACACGTGGTATCAAGTGTAGCGCCCCGTTTCTTTATGAATAATTGGGATTATTTATTTTGCATAATTTTATTATTATTATTATTATTATTATTATTATTATTATTATTATTATTATTATTATTATTATTATTATTATTATTATTATTATTATTATTATTATTATTATTATTATTACTATTATCATTATTATTATTATCATTATTATATGTCTAATTGTCATTTAATGTTTTATTTACTTATTAATATTAAAAAAATATTAGGTGTATGATGTATATATATAAATAATTATTGTGTGTATTATAAATGTATATAAATGTCGGTTGATTTATTTTATTTAATTCCTGATCGTTATACGTATAAACCGATCCTATATTAAATTATTCCTTGAATTGTTCGACAATTTTGGTTAAATTGAGCAATGCTAATTTAAGCTCGTTCTCATTATTTTCTCGAGCAATTGATCCGGCCCCTTTATCCCTTTGGATTTGAAGTTGTTTATTTTGAATTTCAAATTCAAATTAAATTGATGAGTGACTCCTTTTTGGCAAAATTATAAAGCCATAAACACCCCTTTGACCGGTTGTGATTGGCTTATTAAACCAACTAAATCACCTAATTATAGGATAATTGTTCTCAATCTTTAACCTCCTTACTAGTATTCTACCTGTGCATTTGCACAAATGTAAATAAAATATTGTGAGTTATTTGCATGCATATAATGATTAATTATTATTCTTTCACGTTTTTGCAGCCAAATTTACAATTAAAGGAGTCGATTTTTTTTTTTAATTACGTTTATTAGATTGGATGTAACGTATATTTTGGTATGTATTTGTTTTAAAATTATTTATAATTTATTTAGGAGTTTCATATACTTTTTTTATTTTCCAAAAAAAATAATTTACATGTAACCACAATAATAATATCTAATCACATTATACGGTAACACATTATATGGTTAACTGTTAGTATTCAAAAGTTCAAAATGATTTTTGTATTTTAAATTGATTAGTGTATTGATTATCTATTAATTAGGTTAAATAAATGAAAAGTAACGGTTTTTGGAGGAAAAATATAAAAGTGCCACCTAGGTATAATTTATGAGGTTTTCTTAAATGTAGAAGAACTAGTAATTATTATATATATATATAGATATAGATTTGCCATAAGAAACTCTTCCAATTTCTTTTTTTCCCGCAACTTCGGAAATCATAACACATAATTGCAAAGAAAGATAAGCATCAATTATCATATCTTTCCTCCAAGACCAAGCAGATGAAAACTTTTCGGATCGTGCGATTATTCTTTCCGCCACTTTATGCCTTCAAATCTGTCTCTCTCACCATCTCTCGGCGAGAAAGCAGTAGCGCGCCGGAGATTCCCCGAGTCCAGCAGTTACATTTTCTTCCTGTTCGTGCACACCACCAGCCCCATCGTGCGATTAGCTCTAGCCCTCTGATCGCCCGTCGTCCCCTCAGTTCATCGTCGGACCGTCTATGCGGGATTTCTCTGTCGGCGTAAGAATTCTCCCAGCGAGCAGCCCTCCGTTCAGGTGTCGTAGGGAAGGCTCGAGCACTTCTTTTCTTGATCAGCAGCGTCGTAATTCGCACAGACGACTCCCGACCAGCCTGAGAGAAAACCACGTGAAGAACCGGCAAACGTCACCTTACGTTCGCGCGAGCCGAGACGAGCATCCCCATCGAGGCCACCCCCGCGCAATCGTGCAGCAGGTCCCGCCTTTCACCATTGATGTGCTGCACTTCGTCGGCTTCTAATTGCATCCAACAGCTAGCCGGGACTGCCCGAGAACACCCGACCGGTCTCTTTTTGCGAGCGGCAACCTCGCCCGAAGGTGTCCTGTATGCCGTGCATTTGAACAGATTCAAGAAGTCGAGGCCGAGCTCTACATCCGGGGCCCATTAGCGAGGAACCTCAGCCTGTGAATCATTCACGCACGTCCTCTCCTCGTTGCAACGATAGTCGTTTCGTTGCCGAGAAGGGTAGTGTTTGAAAGGATTCGAGCTTTCGAGTTTCTTTCGTTTCTCTGTTGCCAACCAAACCATAGATACCTGACGGAAGGTAATCGGTCGAACCTCATATTTATTTTGTTCGTGATAGTATTCAAATTCTTTGGAATTAATTCGCTTCCGACAAACCGGGATCTATTGTTTCTAGTTGGATTAATCTTTGTTCGTTTTGCTTGTGTTTACCTTCATAGAGATAAATACGTGGATATTGGAACTCTCTCATTGTGTTATTGAGCCCTCTTCCTTTGTTTTGTTCGTTGCTGATTTCGTTCGATTATTAGAGTCTCCATTTGTTAACCGAGCCATTTGATATTCGTTTAAGAATTGAGTTTGAAAACCCCGTTTTGTAACCTTTCATTGACTGTTGTTTGGTCGCTGTTTTGACCTCTGAAACTTGGTTAAATGTTTTCGAACTCTTCTAATGATTTGTAGTTCAGTCTCTTATGTTTCATCTCCATCAAGAATCGAGTAAATATCGTTTTTGTGCTGGAAGTTATGGTCAATGTTTGTCGGTTGCCCGCCGAGTTTTTTTTTTTTTTTTTTTGTCTTCCGGTCTCGTAAGTGATCAGTTTTCATGGTTGTTTTTGAACACTATAACCTTTTTATCTCTTTTTGAAGTCTTCATATAAATTGTTTATCAATGTGTTATCTTTCTTGTAGAAAAAGAATCGAGTGTTTATCATTTTTATATTGAAAAATATGTCAAAAACTCGATCATTGCGCAGTCAGTTTTTGTTCAAATCACATAAGTTTGAGTCTGTCTTTTTACCTATTTTTGGCCTGTTTCGAGGGACTTGGGAATCTTGGTGTCTTCATGTAATTTGGAGTTTTATTTCTTAGGTTTCAAATGGCACAAGATTCATTCAAATACGAATTTTATATAAAAAGATACGGTTTGTGGTTTTTTTTGCGAGCAGCTTTTTTTATGGAAAATTGGGCTGCGGTTTGTGGTTTAGTGTTTATCGGTTTTCACCCATTCCACTTGCTCGTTTGCATTTGGTGTCTTCATGAAAAATGTAGAATAATTTCTTGGCTTTGCGTAACTTTAAAAATCTGGCTAAAAGGTTTTCCACATCACAAATTATCTTCGTTTTAGTGGGGCTGCGCGTAGGAAAATTATCCATTTTTCAACAACTTGGTTTTTATATTACCAACCGTCCGTTTTTGTGCCGTTTGACTTGTTTACGAGCCAAACCATATTATAATCTCGTGACCATTGTCCCGAGTATTATTTCCAATTCTCTGGGTGTTCCAAAGTCCACAAAATTCTACCAACAACTTAGTCGATAATGTTCGACTAAGTATGAATTCTCGTGATTGTTTCTAAGGGTCAAGATAATGTATTTATGAAATTATCTTTATTAAATGTAGGTGTTTGAGGAGTTTATTCCTTGACTTACGACCAACAGATTGTGTATTATCGCCGACTTGATTTCCAGGTGGGTTTACTTATAAAATTATCTATGCCATATGTGTTGTTTAACATTTAGTTGGTATGACCAATGTATGAATGTGAACCATGTGGCCTACCAAGGTGAGTTGTTATGGCCGTCGGTATGGTTGTCCCCGTCGAGTTACGGTACGGTTGCCTTGCGAGGCAAGTCTCCTTAAGACCTAATGAAAGGTCGTGTCCGTTACAGTGGCACGCACTCCCGTCGTTAGGGTTTATGCATCCCCTTTCCGCGGCTAATGATAGATGTGCACATGAGTGAGTTATTTTTGTGATTATTAGGAGATGAGACATGATGATGATTGATTATATTCATGCTGCGACCATACCATCTTTATATGTTATTATGTGCATAGTAGTGAGCACTACTTTATCATTTGTGCTCAGTCCCACCTGCTCTTTACGGATGCAGGTTAAGCAGTTGGCGGGTGAAGAGAAAAGACAAGTGGGTGGTCCTTTGTTGTTTTATTGCTTCCGTATTATCATGAACTATGTTGAGATTTGTTGAAAATCCGTTTTCGAACTTATAGTTTGATTTATGTTGGATTAGAAATACTCATGATGTTTGGATTTATGAAGTTCCAATTTAAGCATGCTTTATGATTAAAGCTGAGTATTATGTTATGTGTTGAGAATCGGTAAATGAAAACCATTTGTGAAAAATCGGGTTTATGAATCCCCGTGAGTCCAGATAAGACTTGGACTAAGTAAATTGTTGTTTAACACCCATGTATTTTTGAAAATGATTTCAAAAATTGTTTACTGATTTTTGGAAAGTCCGGAATTTCTTTAAAATCAAAGTGGGGTGTTACATCAAGCTTCAGTACCGTGCCCAGTTCACGCTGAAAACTTGTACATTAACACACTCTTCATAGTCTCAACCTATGAAGCATCCTACTCTCCAATAGAGACTTGTGACAACGCTCGATAACACTGCGGAGTCACAAATTTGTTAACTTGAGATCATCTCACATATGGCATAGGACTCTAATAAAAAAATCCCACTTGTCGAAATATATTGATCTAGGGAACCCACACAACGGTTTAGTGAAGCTTGGAGCTCTCGGTTCAAGGTTCAAAAGAAAGTTAATGTCAAAGTTCGACCGTACACACTGTCCTGGGGAGTTCGTGCGTTCGGTGATGGTGGCTGCAGCTCACGTGCGAGTCAACAATCGGCCTCGGCCGGTAGCCTCACGTCTCTCAGCACGGCTTGCGTGCTCGACCACCACTTCGCGTGGCTACACCCAGACAGGGTCGGTGTTCGGGTCAAGGTACAGTCAAAAAGTTCTCAATTCCATGGTTCAAAATCTCCAAGATTTCGGATAGATAAAATTTCTACAAGACAAAGTTAAGGGTTTAACAAAACAATTTTACTCCAAGATTTAGGCATTTAGCAAATCTCAAAAACTTTCAAGCGCTACAAATCAACAAAAGGCAAAAACCGAGTTCCAAGTTCACCACCCTTTTTCCCCAATACAGAACAATTATTCACACGGATATAAACGATAGGAATATGAATAAAATTCCCAAAAGATCGAACATCAACATCCCCAGCTAGGAATAATCCTAATTTAGCGGACATTGTCGTACAAATAAAATGATTAGCTCGTTTGACTCTTTCGACTAAACAACGTCGGCCGTCGCGTTAGCTTTTACTCAGGTAGCTAATCGTGCCGGCAGCCCTAAACGAGTTTAAACCACACACACTACCTATATTTTCCACACTTCGAGATCTTAGCGTAAAGCTTCTCTTGCAAGTGTTTCCAGTTAACAATATATCAAATCAAATCGAATCTAATGCAAGTCATATTGGCAAATAATGACATTATCATAAGTTTTAACACAAAACATCTAGATCATGAAAACTGCCAGAATTTCAATGAACACACTTACATCACCTCAGTAAATCATCAAAATCTTGAGCTACAAAATTCCAAATCATGCAAACTCAAACCCTACAGAAACTACACATGCAAGGCTACAACTTTCATGTTGATCAATTTCACATTTGAACACATTTGGTATACCAAAATAGGACGAACATTTACACTTCAAAAATAGCTACGGTTTATAAAAACTTGATATACTATCTCTTTGTAAAATTCATATAAGATCCATATAAACTCTAAATGACATGATTACAAGACCAACATGAAGCTATGGAGCAATGCTACAACTTTCATGAAGACATATATGGCAAAGAAGGGCATTTGATAATAGTTTATGCATCAAACATTTATAACATGGTTGCAGGCCGAGAACATGATTATACAACTTACAGGGCCTCAATAAAATTGGATTATCTCATGCTTCGGAAATGCTTTTGGCTTGATTAAAAAAACTAACGGGGAACTAACACATAAAGCTACATATCTCATGAAGACCTTGTTTGCACATGAGCACATTCAGGCATCGAAAACAGATCAATCATTTTATACAACATGCTGTCGGGTTTTCAGAAACTGTTTGCACAATCTTTTTGTAAAAACCATATCTCCCTCAATTTAGATCGTATTTACAAAATTTCAAAACTCACAGAAAACACAAGAAACATGCTATATTTCTCAAGAAGAATTCAACTCCAAAAACCACAGTCATGATACAAAGGCACGGAAGAAGAAAACAATGAATTTGAATGCTAAACACATCGAGACTTAATTAAATTTAAATGATCATAAGAATCTTAAACAAATCCACTAGGCATGAATATCAGAATATAATCCACACATATTTGTACCTTAACCCAACAGTGTGCCTCAAATATACGGGACATAATGTTCACACGATGTCTGATCGGTCTACTCGTCTTTGGACGATATCGCAGTCTTATATATCAACCTTCATGACTTCCGCTAAACTTAATGCACAAGACTTAACCACTATCTCTTCCCCGAGGTCTAACCACCCTCGAGAGTCATGACAGTGATACGCATTAGATTTTCCCCTAACTATGGGATCGATCATCGATTTGCTCGTGGCACCTAAACACTACTCCCGGCCCACAATGACTGGGTATAAATCTCCGGGTAATCACCTTCAATAGGGAGTTACTCGGTTCCCAACCTTTCTCTTGCGAGATAGATCACAAATGGTCCTGCTCTGAGGACAATGAACAAAAACTTGCAGCGAGAATACTGTTACAGACGCTCAATTAAAACCTTAATCGAAAACTCACAAGAAAAAGCTTCTAGGGATACAACTGAACTCCCTACCACTAGAGTTCGCCAATTAAATACTAGAGTTCAAACCATTTATAGGTGGATAGATCATAAACCCCAATTTCAGCAATTCATCTCATAAGCAGTTTCATTACTACTTAAGCAAAAATACAAAAATCACATTACACCTTATAAGTATTTTCATTGATACTTATATAAACACATACCTTAAGAAGTGCGGCGTGACGAAGACGAGTGGTCATAATACAAGGTCTAATCACACAATCATATATAAACCAGTCTACAGAAACGCAGACTGGCTTTGATACCAAACTGTAACACCCCACTTTGATTTTAAAGAAATTCTGGATTTTTCAAAAAAATCAGTAAATAATTTTTCGAACTCATTTTCGAAAACATGGGCATTATTCAAATATTTAACATCAAACAAGTCATATTTGGTTGCTCGGGGATTCATTACCCGGTTTTCACATGGTTTTCATTAACCCCTTAAAACATCAATTTCACATGATTACTAGCTAAACATCATAGCATACATAAACGAGCACATGATATTCAAGAAACAAACCCAATACGAATATCCAAACGAAACATTGGTCCAATAATCACAAAAACCATAAGTTTTAAAAACAGTTCAACACGTCTCAACTAAAAGATGTTCACAAGGACCACACATTATTCATAAACGAAAGTATGGTAATAAAGCATAATAAAAAGACTGACCCACTCATCTTTCCTCGTCACCCGACACCTGCTTGACCAGCATCCATGAAGAGCAGGTCGGGATGAGCACAAGATAAAAATGAGTGCTCACCACTATGCACATATATAACAATAACATGTCAAGATGGTATGGTCGCAGCATGAATATAAACCAATCATCATCATGTCTCATCTCCTAACAATATCACAACAATATCTTACTCATGTGTACATCTATCATTAGACTACCGCTGGCCTGTTCGAGGGCACGCCATGTGACTTAGCTCGTCAACCACACAATAGGAGTACATGTCGAAAGCACGCCATGTGACTTAGTTCGACACGCATATCGAAGGCACGCCATGTGACTTAGTCCGATATGGCCTTTCATTAGGTCTTAAGGAGACTTGCCTCGCAAGGGCAACCGTACCGTAACTTGACGGGAACAACCGTACCGACGGCCGTAACAGCTCACAGCGGTAGGCCACATGGTTCACACGCATACATTGATCATACCAACTAAACATTTAACAACACGTATGGCATAGGAAATTTTATAAGTAAACCCACGTGGATTCCAAATTGACAACAACAAGAATAGATAAGTCGTAAGTTGAGCTTGACTCCTCAAATACCTACAATAATCAAGGTTCTAAGATCAATACCTATTTTGAACTTAGAAGTAATTCACAAGTCATACTTGGTCGAACTTGATTCAACCAAGTCGTTCGTGAAGTCCTATGGATGTTGGAACTCTAGGACTTAGACTCGGACAACCAAACATGGAAGTACATGTAAATATCACATAATTAGGTTGATCAAGATGTTGAATGAGTTAGATTCTGAAATTTAATATAAAATTGTCCTCCTTGAACTTAGTTAAATTACCAAGTTTCAGCTCCAAATCCATTAAACACAATTTTATAAAAATTCAAATACTATATCAGCAAAAACGAGCATAAAATTCAAAGCCCGACCTAACAAATGAATTAGCACATGAGATTTTTACTGGAGCAAGTTCAGAAAAAAGGATCAACATATAAAAATTCCAGAAATTAACATCAAATACACAATATACGAAAATTCATAAAAGATTTAGCATTTTATCGAATTTTAATTAAAACTGAACCAATTAAAAATCTAATAATTCCAATATTTGTATAGCATGCAAGTACACATAAACGAAGCATCTCAGCCAAAATTCAGTATTTTCCAACAATTAACTAATTTACAAAAATTAAAACCGTTTTCAACAGATTACTAAAATAAATAATTAGCCATATCAAACTTAACCCAACATTTCTAAAACTATTACACAACATACAAATCTCACAGAGCAATAACATATTAAATAGTTAGCTAATTTAAAAGTAAAATCGATTTTATATCATTTTTCAAAGTTTCTGCCCAGAAATTGCTTTAATTTTTAAAAATAGCTACAGTCCGTCCAAAATTATGACAATTTTACACAGGCTATAACATCAATAGAAGATGGTACAGTTAAAATTTCATAGAATTCCGATCGGTATATGTTTTTTAAAAATTCAAACACCAAAACAGCGAACATACGAATTTGATCATTGCACATTTGACTCGAAACATGTAATTCTCGTCCGAGGCTTTCTCTTAAGGCCAAGGACTTGACCTGATTCCAATATCCACAGCGACTTAACACTTTCAATGAGTTCTCTTTCGATTCGCACGAACCGACGAAATTCACATAAAATCATAATAATAAATAACATCAATAATATATTTATATTCTCAAAACACAACACATGAACAAACGAGAGGGAAAACGAGTCTCGGTACCGTTCTCGGGATTAATACACGACTAAGAACGAGCCGAAGGTCGAGACGGGCTATTCGGAGGGGATCGACAACTTCGTTTGGCTCGCCGACGGGACACGAATAGCGGGAAAACAAGTTTGGCAGTGGTTGAGAGTCGCGTACGGTGGCCTGGCGAAGATGGACAGCCGATCATGGTTCGAACATGACGTACTCGCGATGCCAGGTGGTCGACTTGCCGGAGAATAGTCGAACAATGGGGCTCGAAGATGGTTCACACGTCAGCAAAAAGGAGCGTCGGGCTGCTGTAAACTTGCTGCTCACGGTGGTACGTTGATGATGGTGAAGATGAACGATGGTTGATGATGGGAGAAATATAATAGAGTGCGAGAGTTCAATGACTGCGGGTATAATTCTTAGGGTCTGCTGATGGGATAATTTTTGCTGACGGAGAAGAGCTAAGGGGTCAACATATTTATGTACATGTATTTTAGGTTTAGGGCTCGCACAAATAAGGGGAAGGAAAGTAAAATATTTAACATGCTAATGGAAAATCCCCACATCCCACCAAAATTATCAAGGCTTTATATGAATTGCTAAGAGTTGAAACATATATATATACATGTGTAGGAAAGAATAACTTGAATGTTAAGGATAAAATATCTTTCCCCATTCCATAAGCCTATTGGCGTGCAATTTTGGGCCGAAAATAAAATATGGCCCAACATGGCCATGTCACACCTTCACGGGTCAAAATAATTAAAATCCAATGGCTCAGTTCGGTTCACGCGGGTATACTCGAGCCCAATTTAATCGCATGATGAATTAAAATATTAACCGAATAAAATATATACATATAACACACATAATAATATTTACTATTATTACACATAATTTATTTTATTAATATCACACATTAATCACATGAAATCAATTAAACAATTAAAAACAATTAGTCTTTTAGCAATATCAATATTAATAATAATAATAATAATAATAATAATAATAATAATAATAATAATAAGTAAATAATAGCCGCAATAATAAATAAAAAATACATCCCAAATAACTCTCATTAAAACAGGGTATTATAGCGCGAGACCGTGGGCGCGTGCAGAGAGGACGAACAAAGCCTAGTCCGCGCGGGACTAGGCCAGGCAGAGGCGGCAGGCGCATGCGTGCGGGACGAGGCGCGCTATACCGCGCGCGACAAGGAGTAGGGGCCGAAGGGCGGCGCGTACGCAAGAGGCGGTCGTGAGTTAGGGCGGCCAAACATGGTGTGCAAGCCAAGCTACTTGGAGACCATGACTAGTAGATTAATTAGGATTCTATTTCTTTATTGCTTTTGTAGATCAAATATGTTAGGATTTAATATTTTATGGCTTTAATAAGTTCCCTAGTAAGATTAGAACTAGACTAAGTTAAGATCTATAAATAGGGATCATCCCCCATTGTTTTTAATGTCCAGAATTGATGAGTTGAATAAAAAAGAACGTTTGTTCATCCGTGTGTTAGGATTCGTGAGAGTTCGATCATGCAAGCGTGAGGTCCGTTGGCAACGGACAACACGTGGTCAATTAGAACGTGGCGAAACTGGAGCTCATGGTACACGACTTTGCGGGGAAGGTCGAGAGAGTCACCCACCACACGCGGAAGAGCCGCACATCAATTTCGACCATGGTGGAAACGGGCAGTTCGGCGTCTAGTCGCGATGACGACGACGAGCGGTCACGGGCAACGCGCGCGACGTGCACACCCCGACACCACGGCGATCGGAGGACGCACGGCCATCAGCATCATTGCGAGGAGCATGCACGTGCAAGACCGAAGATTACGATGCCGACGTTCGAAGGAGTAGATCCGGACGCATGGTTATGTTATGCCATGCAGTTTTTTGAGATCAACGAGGTACACAAGTCCGAAAGAGTCCAAATTGCTGCCTACTACTTAGATGGTGAAGCCAACACATGGTGGCAATGAGTGTCAGATGTTCACAAGAATAAGGACGAGCAAATTAGATGGAGAGATTTTGAGAAGGAACTGATTACCAGGTTTGTATCTAGTGATTATTTCGATTACGATGAGGCTCTGACAAGGATTCGCCAAACTGGTAGTCTACGCGACTATCAAAAGGAGTTTGAGAGGATTGCAAGCAGGGTACGTGATTGGCCTGAGAGTGCACTTGTTGGTGCATTTGTTGGAGGTTGGAAGATAGAATTAGCAGCCGAGGTGCAATTGGACATGCCAAGATCGACAAGAGCCGCGACAGAAGCAGCACGACTGCACGAGGATCATCTTGTGGCAGTGCACAAGGCAAGGCTGAGCGAGGGGCGCACGGACGTTCGGTGCGCGAGCATCGCGGTCGACGACACGCCCCCACGGATCGAGATCAAATCGGAAGTCGGCGAGGGTACGCGCACAACAAGCAACATCCGACGGTTGACCGATGACGAAGTCCAAAGGCGAAGGGAGAAGGGCTTGTGCTTTATATGCAACGAGCAATTTACGTCGGGCCACAAATGCAAAGGTAAAGAAGTTTATTTGTTGGAGTTTGAGGAAGAGCATGATAGTAAATTGCGTGAGAAAACCTTGCTGCATGTGGTCAAGTGCAAAAAATAGGGCCCTAAGATGATCAGGTTTACTGCTGAGATAAAGGATATGCTGCTGAAAGTATTGGTGGATAGTGAGTTGAGTTTAAATTTTATTGACGAAGGAATAGCCAGGAGACTGAAGTTGGAACCCACTAAAGTCAAGAGGTTTGGGGTCAAGGTGGCCAATGGCCATGAACTACAAGGTAATCAATTATTCATGAAAGTTCCAATTATGGCCCAGGATCAAGAGTTAGAGATTGACCTCTACGGCTTACCGCTTAAGGCAACCGATACCGTGTTGGGAGTACAATGGCTCGAAACACTTTGGCCCATTACGACCGACATTAAGCGAGGAAAGATGGAATTTGGGTGACCAGGAAAGCGCATTAAGTTAAGAACTGAGGATCAAGGCGACTCGCTTATTGAAGAAGATGATGATGATGTGGATGTGCTGAATTTTCTCATCCTTGAGGACAAGGAAAGTCTTGAAGAGGAGGGGAATGATACGGAAGTGGTGTTCAACCCCGGTGAGTGTGATGGCGAACGACTAATACGCAAAGTGCATGCATCGGATGGTGATGCGTGAGCATCAGTCGGAAACGAAGTCATGTTGGGCGCACGTGAGCGCGCAGGGGCGCTGAGAGCAGCGTGGCGCGATGGGCGAAAGGGTAGCATGCACGCGAGCGGAGTCCTCGACTGCATAGAAAAGCCAGGCGCGCGAAAGCACGCGCGCGAGGAGGTCGGCTGGCAGGGAGCGCGCGCACTAGTGCGCGAGTACAATGCAAGCGCAAACATCCTAAACCGCGCGGGCATAGGGATGGTGATGAAGGATCGTGTGTTGCGTTCCCTTGACTTGTCTCGATCACGGCTTCGCCACGGCCTTGCTCTCGACGATAGGTGTGATCGACTCGGTTATTAGCCTAACTCTCTAATGAACTTGAGTTTACTCGGGTCTTAGCCTCGCTCCTTCTTTTGAACTAGCTCGGGTCTTAGCTTCAGTAACTCGGTTGAACTGGCTCGGGTCTTAGCCTCACCAATTCTATTGCATGATCGATCTCTCACGAATCCTAACACACGGTTTCAAACCAACGTTCTTTTCTATTTCATCAAATCCAAGACATCAAAAATAATGAGGGATGCTCCCTATTTATAGATCCTAACTATGACTAATTCTAATCTACCTAGGAAACTAATTAAAGCAATTAAATATTAAATTCCTAAACAATCTAGATATTATTGTGCAAGAAGGAAACTAAATATACTAGAGTCCTAATTGACTAGATCTTGATCTTGCTTGGCTTGCACTCCAAACAATTCTAATCTACACGCCCCTAAGTGCTCGCCGCCTCTTTATTCGCACGTCACACGCATTGCGCGCGCCACCCCCGTACTCGCAGTCCTTGGCGGCTTAGGTCTTTTGCGCGCCCATTTCGCACGCGTGCCTATGCGTGCACCCTGCCCGCACCCGAACTCCTCTTGCGCGTGTGCGCTGCCACCCTTGTCTATGCCTATCGCGCATAGGCATGCGCCCACGTCCTTGCTGCACTCGTGCGCCCTTGCGCGCGCTCCTCGACTGCCATCATCTTTGCGCGCGTTCTGTCAAACCCGTGGCCTGCTCACGTACCGTGCACCTGCGTACACCCGACGTTGTTCGCATGTCGTCCGTCTGCTCTCGCGCATCACCGCCCGATGCGTGTCTTTCGCCCGATCGACCATCGACCATTCCCGACCAACCTTCGGCTTCAACGACCACTTTCGTATCATTCCCCTCCTCTTCAAGTCGTTCCTTGTCCTCAACGATATGATAGTTTAGCACATCAACGTCACTATCTTCTTCAATGGAAAAATCACCTTGATCCTCAGTTCTCAACTTAATACGCTTCCCTGGCCGTCCAAACTCCATCTTTCCTCTCTTGTAGTTAGTCGTAATGGACCCAAGTGTTTCGAGCCACTGGACTCCTAGAACAATATCCGTTGCCTTAAGTGGTAAGGCGTAAAGATCAATTTCCAGCTCGTGATCCTGTGCCATTATCGGGACCCTCTTGAATAACTGACTACCTTGCAACTCATGTCCATTGGCCACCTTGACACCAAACTTATTGACTTTTGTGGGTACCAACTTCAGCCTCCGGGCTATCCTTTCATCAATAAAATTTAAACTCGACCCACTATCCACCAGTACCTCTAGCAATATATCCTTTACCTCAGCCGTGAATCGGATCATCCTGGGACCACGCTTATTGCACTTAACCATATGCAACCAGGACTCTTCCTGTGGCTTTTCTTCCTCTCGTTCCTCCTCAATTTCCAACAAAAAAATTTCCTTACCCTTGAACTTGTGGCCTGGCACAAATTTCTCGTTGCAAGTAAAACACAAGCCTTTCTCTCTTCGCCTTTGAATTTCATCATCCGTCGGTAGTTGCTCGTAGTGCGTGTACCTTCGCCGACTGTTGGTTTGATCTCGGCCTGTGGGGGTGTATCATCGTCCGCGACGCTCGTGCGCCGAACTTTGTTGATGACGGATCGTGTTGTTATCTATACGAGTTGTAAACAAACGGCGCACTCAGGGCCTTCGTTTATCCACGATAGGTGTATCTAACAGACGCACTACGGCCTTCTCCTAGATACCGTGACTTCAAGATGCTCTAATGGCCTTCTCTCCGACACTGTATGTAAACACGCACTAACGGCCTTGTTTAAACACACGTTAAGAACATCAGTTCCCCCTCAAGATTGGCTCACCAATTCAATACTCAATTCAACATATAAAATAATGATGAGGTACATGGGGTATTTATAGGTGCATAAAATAAATCTAAGCCTAAATAATCTTCATCTCCTAAATCTTGCAATAATAGAAATCCTAATACTAGAAAGCAATAAAATCCTACTACTACCAAAATACTAATTGTCTTGACTTGCACTCCAAGCATAACTTGAAGCACAAGCCACCGCACGCTAAGTCTTTGGCCGCCTTTGTACGTCTCGCGTGCGCGCCGCCCTCACGCCTTGCCCTAGTCCTCGAGGACTAGGGCTGCACTGCCTTCGCCCATGTATGTCCTCTCGCCTCGAGGCTTAAGGTCTCGCGCCCAACATGCGCCATTCCTATTCCTTGTTGGACCTTGCCTCGAGCCCATAACCACTATTCCTATTTCTACTAAGAATATGCTCCCGGTTACATTTCTTGATCTTCCGAGGATTACTCCCGTCACCGATCTCCCACGCGCGTTCCGGCACTCAACTGCTTTTCCTATTCTTGTGAGGACTAGTATTCGCGCCTTGCCTATTCCTACGTGGATTAGGATTGCCACCTCGGTCTTGATTTGTGCCTCGCGCGTGTCGCCGTGCGCCCCGCTCTTGTCGTCCAGTACTCCTATGCCTCCACGGTCTAGGCCATCGCCCGCGTCACCTCGCCTGCTTCCCATGCGATGCCCAGTGCATTCAGTCAATGCCCTTGCTCGGATCGCCTACTGCGTACACCCGTGCACCCCATGCCATCCGCGTGTCGCTCCACCCCTCGCACGCACCCTCTCGCTCGCTCGTCCTCTCGCGCGCATCAAGTCCCGATGCGCGCTGCTGGTTCGTACCTGCCCACCCGCATGTACTCATGCATCCGTTCATTGGCCCAAAGCAATCTCCCTCGCGCGCCATCCACCCAACAACCTCCCCCTGTGCGCCACTTCGCCTATTCTCCAAGCGCCATGCGCGTCTATGCCAATGCGCGTGTTTACGCCTTTGTCTACTGCCTTGTACGTGCCACTTCTCATGTGCTCGAGTGCCCCGCATACGAGCTCGTACCCGTCTCTTAGGCCATGCATGCGTCGTTTTGCCCCCATTATCAGCCTCATCGGGTCGTCTCGACTCTAGGCCCTTCTTGTCACAGGGGTACGGAACCCACTTCCGTATCAGCCGTGCGCCCCTCGCTCGGTCTGGCCCTACACACTGCCGCGAGATGATCCTCGTGCAGTCGTGCTGCTTCCATCGCGGCCCTTGTTGACCTTGGCCTATCCAATCGTACCTCCGCAGCTAACTCGGCCTTCAAGCCTCCTACAAACGCACCTACAAGTGCCTTTTTGGGCCAATCCCGAACTCGGCTTGCAATCCTCTCAAACTCCTTCTGATATTCGCGTAGACTACCGGTTTGACGGATCCTTGTCAGGGCCTCATCGTAATCAAAATATTCACTAGATCCGAACCTTGGGATGAGCTCCTTCTCGAAATCTCTCCATCGAATTTGCTCGCCTTTGTTCTTGTAGACATGTGACACCTATTGCCACCATGTGTTGGCTTCACCATCTAAGTAGTAGGCAGCAATTTGGACTCTTTCGGACTTGTGTACCTTATTGATCTCGAAAAATTGCACAGCACGACTTAACCATGCATCCGGATCTACTCCTTCGAATGTCAGCATCGTGATCTTCGGCCTCGCACGTACGTGCTCCTCGCGATGATGCCGATGGCCATGCGTCCTACGATCGCCGTGGTGTCGGGTAGTGCGCGTCGCGCGCGTTCGCCGCGACCGTTTATCATCGTCATCGCGACTAGATGCCGAACTGCCCATTCCCGCCATGGTTGATCTCGATGTGCGGCTCCTCCGCATATGGTGGTTGACTCTCTCGAGCTGTCCCGCCAAGTCGTGTATCATCAGCTCTAACTTTGCTATATTTTCATTGACCACGTGTTGTCCGTTGCCAAGGGACATCACGCTTTCTTCAAGTGCATCGAATCTCTCATGATTCGTCATGACTCTCTTTTTTTTTTAGTCTAAAAAAAAAATCGAAAAAGAAGAAGAATTCGAAGAAATTCGAATCTAGGGGAGGATAAAATAACAAAAGACTAGATGACACTTTTTTTTTTATACTCACGAAATTTTTCGAAAATTAGGGAATAAAATTCGAAAAAATTCGAACAAAAGAAACCAAAAATTCGAACCAAAAAAGAAAATGAATGGGATAGAAAAAGTTCACGAACACACAATCAATCACTCTCAATGAAAGCACCAATTATGAAGGATCGTGTGTTGCGTTCCCTTGACTTGTCTCGATCACGGCTTCGCCACGGCCTTGCTCTCGACGATAGGTGTGATCGACTCGGTTATTAGCCTAACTCTCTCATGATACTTGAGTTTACTTGGGTCTTAGCCTCGCTCCCTCTTTTGAACTAGCTCGGGTCTTAGCCTCACTAACTCGGTTGAACTGGCTTGGGTCTTAGCCTCACCAATTCGATTGCATGAGCGAACTCTCACGAATCCTAACACACGGTTTCGAACCAAAGTTCTTTTCTATTTCATCAAATCCAAGACATCAAAAACAATGAGGGATGCTCCCTATTTATAGATCCTAACTATGACTAATTCTAATCTACCTAGGAAACTAATTAAAGCAATTAAATATTAAATTCCTAAACAATCTAGATATTATTCTGCAAGAAGGAAACTAAATATACTAGAGTCCTAATTGACTAAATCTTGATCTTGCTTGGCTTGCACTCCAAACAATTCCAATCCACACGCCCCTAAGTACTCGCCGCCTCTTTATTCGCGCGTCGCACGCGTTGCGCGCGCCGCCCCCGTAGGCAGCTTAGGTCTTTTGCGCGCCCATTTCGCACGCGCGCCTATGCGTGCGCCCTGCCCGCGCCCGAACTCCTCGCACGCGTGCGCGCTGCCACCCTTGCCTATGCCTATCGCGCATAGGCATGCGCCCGCGTCTTTGCTGCACTCGCGCGCCCTTGCTCGCGCTCCTCGGCTGCCATCATCTTTGCGCGCGTTATGTCTAACGCCCGTGGCCTGCTCGCGTACCGTGCTCTTGCGTACACCCGGCGTTGTCCGCGTGCCGTCCGTCTGCTCTCGCACATCACCGCTCGATGCGCGCCTTTCGCCCGATCGACCATCGACCATTCCCGACCAACCTTCGGCTTCAACGACCACTTCCGTATCAGATGGACGGCGCGCACGCGCGAGAGAAAGGCGGCAGATGCTGGGCACGCGAGACTGTGGGCGCGTGTGGAGCGGACGAACAAAGCCTAGTCCGCGCTGTACTAGGCCAGGCAGAGGCGGCAGGTGCATGCGTGCAGGACAAGGCGCGCGATACCGCGCGCGACAAGGAGTAGGGGCCGAAGGACGGCGCGCACGCAAGAGGCGGTCGTGAGTTAGGGCGGCCGAACTTGGTGTGTAAGCTAAGCTACTTGGAGACCAAGACTAGTAGATTAATTAGGATTCTATTTCCTTATTGCTTATGTAGATCTAATATGTTAGGATTTAATATTTTATTGCTCTAATAAGTTCCCTAGTAAGATTAGAACTAGACTAAGTTAGGATCTATAAATATGGATCATCCCCCACTGTTTTTAATGTCCAGAATTGATGAGTTGAATAGAAAAAAAATGTTTGTTCATTAGTCTGTTAGGATTCGTGAGAATTCGATCATGCAATCGAATTAGTGAAGCTAAGACCCGAGCTAGTTCAAAATCGAGAGAGTGAGGCTAATTACCAAGTGAACTCAAGTATCGTGAGAGAGTTAGGCTAATAACTGAGTCGATCACACCTATCAGTCGAGGGCGA
>CACSLK010027624.1:12038671-12052110 GCA_902706635.1 Striga hermonthica | reverse complement strand
ATATATCATCATCCTCAAAGATAATTCCTAGAAGCAAAGAGAAGAAATCCATGGCCAACAAGGAGATGAAGGACAAGATCGATAATCTCGATGTTCAAGTCCGTAGTATGAGAGAGGCTATGCATACCCTATGCGAGGGTCTCGATACCACCAAGGTGTCCGTTCGCGATTTGATGGGGATCATGAACCGAAGGTTCGGTGAGATGGCACGCAACATGTTGGCGCGCCAATCACTGCCCCGACGGCCCAATCGCGAGCGGCCCGAGCATGAGGGACGTCGCGAGCGCGAGCATCATGATGACCACGAGCGGCGGTGCGAGGATCGGGAGCACGAACGACGTCACGACCACGAGCGGCCCAAGGAGGAGGAACGGCGGCATGATGAGCGCGAACAAGAGGAGGTAGGATTAAAGAGTATATAGAGGGTGTTGCATGTGGGCGGCTAGATATTCACCGTCGAGAAGGCAAGCGCACATGCAGACATGGTCGAGCAAGTCAAGTACAAGGATCCCGCGCTGTTCGACGACTACTTCGGAGTGGTCGAGCAAGTCTCGATGGATTATGATGGCCCACGTATCTTCGACGTATGCCCCCGAAGATGAACTCATGGACGTCGAAGTAATTAAAGAAGCCGAGGACGAGAAAACTAAAGTCGAAGGCGAGGTGCAAGGGGTTTGGACGATCGAGTAGCAGCAATCCGAGATAGAGAGTTGGATAGAACAACCGACTATGTACTAAGCAAGTCCGATAAAGAAGAAGGCATGATCAATGAAAAGTGTAAAGAGCCTATCTTTCCGTTTGAATTCTCAAAATATTTTAAGGACGTAAGGCCCATCGAGTACGTGAATGAGTCGACGGATTATGAAGGACCGCCTATCTTCGATGTATACCCTGATGAGTACTTTGTCGAGGACGAAGGAATTTTGGTCGAAGTCAAGAAAAAGATTTCGATCATGATAAAAAAGGACCGCGATAAAGAGACACATGATGTGTACGAGGTGAGGACGCCCCAATTAATGGTCGATGACGAGTCCCTGAGGACAAGGACATTCTTAAAGGGGGCGGGAATGATACAGAAGTGGGTATTCACCCTCGATGATGAGAAAGGCCGAGGGCCGAGGCTAATGGACAAGGCCAAGCAAAAGGCGCAAACAAGGCTTGCATGGCCTAGGAGACGTACACGAGCCCGTATACGAGGGTGCCGACGTGTACAATGTCATAGGAGGTCGAGCAAGAAGCTCGAGAGATCGAGGCTCGAAGGATCGAGCTCATGGATGTGCGCAAGAGCGTGCGAGAATATGGTCCCAAGATGGACGACAATCGGGTGCCAAGAAGGGTGCGAACACCCACATTGGCGTAGACATGCACGGGCGAGACCACGCCTCAGAAGGAAGTGCTATCGGAGATTTGGGGATGGTTATCAAAGGATTAGAACATGGTGGGGATGGCAAAGGCACCAAGTGGCTCGAAGGAATGGAAGGCACGCAAGTCGGGGGCCCAACGGGTGCAGCCCGCACACATGGGCAGGCTGGCAGGCATTGGCGCGCTGGGCCACGCGCAGGTGGGCGCACGCACAGGCAGACCGTGAACTGGTCGGACGCGCAGAAGCACGCGCGCGCGTTCCTGCCGCACATGGGTGCAGTGCAGCGGAACAGCGCGCGAGCAGACACGCTGATACGGAAGTGGTCATCAACCCAGGCGAGTCAGAGGATGAAGGAGGAGATGGTCTAGATATTTGGCTAGAAAACTTGTTGAAGGAGCCATCTAGTCCTATTTACCGACCATCATGTGTACGAGATTGGCCAAAAGGATGTGGGCCGAAGCTGAAGTTGAGTGCAAGGAAACAGACGGCCAAGAGACGACGCAAAGCAAAGGATCGAAAGGCGAGTCAATGTTGCTGCAAACCATGTGCAAGGAAAAGGCGAGTTCGCAAGACGGAGGTTCGAAGGAGAGGAAGGCAAGGAATGAAGGATGGTTGGATTTGGCGAGCTGGTGATTGTATTGGGTTGGATGGATGGGATCCATGGCCATCAGGGGAGCACTCGAGGTCGGCTGGCGACGAGAGTGCGAGCATGGGCGAAGAACGCGCATCGTGCCGTGATGCGCGCGAGGGGTCGAAGGGTCGAGACGGTGGACGGGCGAACGACGTCGAGAAGCTAGACGCAAGCAACACACGATGGTGCGCGTCGGAATAATCGGCAACGGAGGGAAGCGGCACGCGGATGGCAGCGGGCGTACGCGGGAGCATAGTAGGCGAGCAGGCCACGGGGACGGCTGGGACGCGCAGTGTAGCAGGTGCACGGGGATGCACGATAGAGGATTGGAGCGCGGGCGGTAGACGGGACGCGCGGGCATCATGCGAAGAATGGATGGGGCGCGAAGGGCGCGCAAGTGGGCAGCACGCAGGCGCGCGACACAACACGCACGAGGAGATCGGCGAGGGCAGGGCGTGCGTGATGGCGCGCGAGTGGGACGACGCGGACGGTGTCCTAGGCGGGGCAGGATTAGGCGATGCAAGCGAGGGGACGCACGCGCAGGGGGTAGGCGGCGCGGACCGGGCGCGCATGAAGGCGCGCGCGTGCAACACGGACGAGGCGCGCGATGCCTCGCGCGCCAAGGAATAGGAAAGCATGAAGGCGGTGCGCGAGACGTGGAAGGCGGCTGAACAAGTTGGGGTGCAAGCTTCTAGAATTGCTTGGTGTGCAAGTCAAGCATTAGTTATTTGGTAGTAATAGGATTTTATTGCTTTCTAGTGTTAGGATTTCTATTATTGCAAGATTTAGGAGATCTAGTATAGTTAGGCTTAGATTTATTTCTGCACCTATAAATACCCCATGTACCTCATCATTATGACATGTGGAATTGAGTATTGAATTGGTGAGACAATCTTGAGGTGGAACTGTTGTTCTTACGTGTGTTTAAACAAGGCCGTTAGTGTTTGTTTACATACAGTGTCGGAGAGAAGGCCATTAGAGCGTCTTGAAGTCACGGTGTCTAGGAGAAGGCCGTAGTGCATCTGTTAGATACATCTATCGTGGATAAACGAAGGCCCTAGTGCACGTTTATTCACACCCACGTATAGAGTAAAGACACGGTCCGTCATCATTGGTGCTTTCATTGAGAGGTGCTGATCGTGTTTTTATCTATCTGTCTTTTTATTTTTTTTCGGTTTAACTTTTGCTGAGGGCCGAATTTCTTTTCTTTTTGGGTCAAAATTTTTTAATTTTTGTTCGAATTTTTCATTATTTTTTCGCGAGTCTTAAAAAAAAGTGTCATCTTGTTAGTCCTTTGTTTGATTTTTGTTTCGGTTATTATCTTTTGTTAAGGGGCCGAATTTCTCTTTGTTTTATTTTTATTTTTTGTTCGAATTTTATTTCGAATTCTTAGAGTAAAAAAAAATATATATATATATATATATGTCTTACCCACCATTGGATGAGTTAGATTGGGAAGATCTGGAGATGTTGGATGGTTTGGAAAGAGAGCTCACACCATGGGAGACAACATATCTTGACGAGCTTCATGAGCGAAAGAATATTGAAGAGTACGAGCGTCAAATCATGGAAGCCCGAGAAGCGATGGTGATCGATGCTCATGACCATGAAGATGAAGGAGTGCTGAATTTTCTAATCTTTGAGGACAAGAAAAGTCTCGAAGAGGAGGGGAATGATACGGAAGTGGTCATCAACCCAGGCGAGTCAGAGGATGAAGGAGGAGATGGTCTCG
This sequence comes from Striga hermonthica, assembly GCA_902706635.1. NCBI lineage: Eukaryota > Viridiplantae > Streptophyta > Magnoliopsida > Lamiales > Orobanchaceae > Striga > Striga hermonthica. The sequence continues at coordinate 12,048,384 of CACSLK010027624.1, read as the reverse complement.
ATATTTGGCTAGAAAACATGTTGGAGGAGCCATCTAGTCCTATTTACCGACCATCATGTTTAAGAGATTGGCCAAAAGGATGTGGGCCGAAGTTGAAGTTGAGGGCAAGGAAACGGACGGCCAAGAGACGACGCAAAGCAAAGGATCGAAAGGCGAGTCAATGTTGGTGCAAACCATGTGCAAGGAAAAGGCGAGTTCGCAAGACGGAGGTTTGAAGGAGAGGAAGGCAAGGAATGGAGGATGGTTAGATTTGGCGAGCTGGTGATTGTATTAGGTTGGATGGATGGGATCCATGGCCATCAGGGGAGCACTCGAGGTCGGTTGGCGACGAGAGTGCGAGCACGGGCGAAGAACGTACATCGTGCCGTGATGCGCACGAGGGGTCGAAGGGTCGAGACGGTGCACGGGCGAACGACGTCGAGAAGCTAGATGCAAGCAACACACGATGGTGCGCGTCGAAAGAATCGGCAACGGAGGGATGCGGCACGCGGATGGCAGCGGGCGTACGCGAGAGCATAGTAGGCGAGCAGGCCACGGGGACAGCTGGGACGCGCAGTGCAGCAGGTGCACGGGGATGCACGATAGAGGATTGGAGCGCGGGCGGTAGCCGGGACACGCGGGCATCACGCGAGAATGGATGGGGCGCGAAGGGCGCGCAAGTGGGCAGCACGCGGGTGCGCGACACAACACGCGCGAGGAGATCAGCGAGGGCAGGGCGTGCGCGATGGCGCGCGAGTGGGACAACGCGGACGGTGTCCTAGGTGGGGCAGGATTAGGCGATGCAAGCGAGGGGACGCACGCGCAAGGGGCAGGCGGCACGGACCGGGCGCGCACGAAGGCGCGCGATGCCTCGTGCGCCAAGGAATAGGAAAGCATGAAGGCGGTGCGCGAGACGTGGAAGGCGGCCGAACAAGTTGGGGCGCAAGCTTCTAGAATTGCTTGGTGTGCAAGCCAAGCATTAGTTATTTGGTAGTAATAGGATTTTATTGCTTTCTAGTGTTAGGATTTCTATTATTGCAAGATTTAGGAGATCTAGTATAGTTAGGCTTAGATTTATTTCTGCACCTATAAATACCCATGTACCTCATCATTATGACATGTCGAATTGAGTATTGAATTGGTGAACCAATTTTGAGGGCGAACTGCTGTTCTTACGTGTGTTTAAACAAGGCCGTTAGTGCGTGTTTACATACAGTGTCGGAGAGAAGGCCATTAGAGCGTCTTGAAGTCACGGTGTCTAGGAGAAGGCCGTAGTGCGTCTGTTAGATACATCTATCGTGGATAAACGAAGGCCCTAGTGCACGTTTATTCACACCCACGTATAGAGTAAAGACACGGTCCGTCATCATTGGTGCTTTCATTGAGAAGTGCTGATCGTGTTTTTATCTATCTATCTTTTTCTTTTTTTTTCGGTTTGCCTTTTGCTGGGAGCCGAATTTCTTTTCTTATTGGGTCGAAATATTCGAATTTTTGTTCAAATTTTTCATTATTTTTTCATGAGTCTTAAAAAAAAAAAGTGTCATCTTATTAGTCCTTCGTTTGATTTTTGTTTCGGTTGTTACCTTTTGTTAAGGGGCTGAATTTCTCTTTGTTTTATTTTTATTTTTTGTTCGAATTTTATTTCGAATTCTTAGAGTCAAAAAAAAAATATATGTCTTACCCACCATTGGATGAGTTAGATTGGGAAGATCTGGAGATGTTGGAAGGTTTGAAAAGAGAGCTCACACCATGGGAGGCAACATATCTTGACGAGCTTCATGAGCGAAGGAATATTGAAGAGTACGAGCGTCAACTCATGGAAGCCCGAGAAGCGATGGTGATCGATGCTCATGACCATGAAGATGAAGGAGTGCTGAATTTTCTAATCCTTGAGGACAAGGAAAGTCTCGAAGAGGAGGGGAATGATACGGAAGTGGTCATCAACCCAGGCGAGTCGGAGGATGAAGGAGGAGATGGTCTCGATATTTGGCTAGAAAACATGTTGGAGGAGCCATCTAGTCCTATTTACCGACCATCATGTGTACAAGATTGGCCAAAAGGATGTGGGCCGAAGCTGAAGTTGAGGGCAAGGAAACGGACGGCCAAGAGACAAAGCAAAGCAAAGGATCAAAAGGCGAGTCAATGTTGGTGCAAACCATGTGCAAGGAAATGGCGAGTTTGCAAGACGGAGGTTCGAAGGAGAGGAAGGCAAGGAATGGAGGATGGTTGGATTTGGCGAGCTGGTGATTGTATTGGGTTGGATGGATGGGATCCATGGCCATCAGGGGAGCAATCGAGGTCGGCTGGCGACGAGAGTGCGAGCACGGGCGAAGGTCGAAAGGTCGAGACGGTGCATGGGTGAACAACGTCGAGAAGCTAGACGCAAGCAACACACGATGGTGTGCGTCGAAAGAATCGGCAACGGAGGGAAGCGGCACGCGGATGGCAGCAGGCGTACGCGGGAGCATAGTAGGGGAGCAGGCCACGGGGACGGCTGGGACGCGCAGTGCAGCAGGTGCACGAGGATGCACGATAGAGGATTGGAGCGCGGGCGGTAGCTGGGACGCGCGGGCATCACGCGGAGAATGGATGGGGCGCGAAGGGCGCACAAGTGGGCAGCACGCGAGCGCGCGACACAACACGCGCGAGGAGATCATCGAGGGCAGGGCGTGCGCGATGGCGCGCGAGTGGGACGACGTGGACGGTGTCCTAGGCGGGGCAGGATTAGGTGATGCAAGCGAGGGGACGCATGCGCAGGGGGCAGGCGGCACAGACCGGGCGCGCACGAAGGCGCGCGCGTGCAACACGGACGAGGCGCGCGATGCCTCGCGCGCCAAGGAATAAAAAAGCATGAAGGCGGTGCGCGAGACGTGGAAGGCGGCTGAACAAGTTGGGGCGCAAGCTTCTAGAATTGCTTGGTGTGCAAGCCAAGCATTAGTTATTTGGTAGTAATAGGATTTTATTGCTTTCTAATGTTAGGATTTCTATTATTGCAAGATTTAGGAGATCTAGTATAGTTAGGCTTAGATTTATTTCTGCACCTATAAATACCCCATGTACCTCATCATTATGACATGTCGAATTGAGTATTGAATTGGTGAGCCAATCTTGAGGGGGAACTGTTGTTCTTACGTGTGTTTAAACAAGGCCGTTAGTGCGTGTTTACATACAGTGTTGGAGAGAATGCCATTAGAGCGTCTTGAAGTCACGGTGTCTAGGAGAAGGCTGTAGTGCGTCTGTTAGATACATCTATCGTGGATAAACGAAGGCCCTAGTGCACATTTATTCACACCCACATATAGAGTAAAGACACGGTCCGTCATCACACGCGCGCAAGGACGGGCGCGCATGCGCAACGCTGGGTAGCAGCGCGCGCGGGCAACACGCGCACGGGCGCAAGGCAATAGCGTGCACACACGCGCAGGACAATAGTGATACGAAATTGGTCATCAACCCCGATGAGTCAAGTCACGGGATGGTTGAGGATCTCGATATATGGTTAGAAAACATGTTGGAAAGCCATTTAGTCCGATTTGTCATCCTTCAGGTGTGAGAGATTTGCCAAAAGGATGTGGTCCAAGGTTGAAGTTGAAGGCTAAGAAATGTAAGGCCAAGAGACAACAAAAGGCAAAGGCTAAGAAGGCAAGTCATTGTTGTGGGCCTTGTGCGAGGAAGAAACGAGCGTGGAGAATAGAGGCTAGAAGGCGTGGGAAGCAAATGGTGGAGGACGGATGGATATGGCGTGCCGAAGATTGCACGGGAACGGAAGGTAGGTGTGTGGAAGGTAGGACCCATGGGACGGGCCAGGACCATCGGGCGAGCAGTCAGAGTCGATCGACGACGGAAAGGCGAGCATGAGTGAGTGGCGCGCATCGTGCGGAGTAGCAGGCGTACAGGGGTGCACGGTAGGCAATTTAGACGTGGGCGTTGGATGGGACACACGGGAGCTGGGCAGCAGTAGCGGGGAGCGCGCAATGGCGCGTGAGTGTAGCACAGACGCGAGAAGAGTAAGCCGAGCGGGTGAAGGAATAATAGACGACGACGCGCACGCACACGCGAGGGGCAGCAACTATGAGGCACACGCAAAGGCGCGCGAGTGGGGCGCAGACGCAGGTCGCCTAGGCCGAATAGGCGTAGGCGAGGTGGGCGGTGCGCGAGCAGGAGAAGACCGCGACCTAGCGGGCATACGAGTGCTGGGCGCGGGTACACACGCGCAGGCGGAGGTCGGCGGACTGAGAGCGCACGCAAAGGACGCTGCGTGGGAGTCAAGCGCGCAGGTTGCCGCGCACCGCGAGGAGTAGGCAAGACGAGGGGCGGCGCGCGCAAACAGGAGGCGCGCGACGCGTAGGACGGCCGAAGGATTTTGAGGCGGCTAAGAGTTTTTATTGTAACACCCCACTTTGAATTCAAAGAAATTTTGGACTTTCTAAAAATCAGAACAAATTTTTCGAATTCATTTTCGAAATAAAGGGCATTAACCAACACAATTTACTTAGTCCAAGTCTTATCTGGACTCACGGGGATTCATAAACCCGATTTTTCACAAGGTTTTCAATAACCTGATTCACACCTCAACATAATATCCCATATGAACAACTGAAACTTCATAAATCCAACACCATGATTATTCAAGGTTCAAAAGGGTTTTCCAAAATATTTTCAAACATCAAAACATAGTTCGAAAACAGTTTTCACATGCCCAAAACATAGAAAGGTTCATAACGACCATATTATTAAAGCGGAAGCAAAACAAAACAAATAATAGACCACCACTCGTCCTTCATCCCGTCACCCGACCACTACTTAACCTGCATCCGTGAAGAGCAGGTGGGAATGAGCACAAATGATAAAGTAGTGCTCACTACTATGCACATAATAACATGTAAAGATGGTATGGTCGCAGCATGAATATAAATCAATCATCATCATGTCTCATCTCCTAACAATCACAACAATAACTCACTCATGTGCACATCTATCATTAGCCGCGGAATGGGGATGCATAAACCCTAGCGACGAGAGTGCGTGCCACTGTAACGGACACGGCCTTTCATTAGGTCTTAAGGAGACTTGCCTCGCAAGGGCAACCGTACTGTAACTCGACAGGGACAACCGTACCGACGGCCGTAACAGCTCACATCGGTAGGCCACATGGTTCACATTCATACATTGGTCATACCAACTAAACATTAAACAACACGTATGGCATAGACAATTTTATAAGTAAACCCACCTGGAAATTGCACTAGAATATCACTCAAAAGCAAGTACGTAGGTCGAGGGCTAGACTCCTCAAACACCTACAATTAAGCGAGATAATATATCAATAATTTATCTCACTACTCGAATTTAACATAAAACCCATGCTTAATAAAAAATAAGACTTAAGGGTTTTAACCGGATTTTTCGTGGACATAGAACTCTTTCTCTTTTTTTTTGAAAAATGGGACTCAGGGAATTAAAATTGGAGTCTCGGGACTTGGAATTATTTTATAAAATTTTCTTATTTCTTAAAATATTTTTAAAATTAAAATCGGTATTAAAACTGGCTTCCGAAATTCAAAATAGGCTTAAAATAGGAAATTGGGCCTCTGCCCAAACGCTGGCCCAAGGCAACCAATCATTTAAGCCGTACACGCGTGAACTTGGGCCTGCTCAAGGGCTGAAATCCGCGGGCTAACTGGGCTGGGAATCGTTCTTGCGCGGGCTGAGGTTCGGGCCACGCGGGCTGCATCTGCTGAGGGAGACGGGCCGCGCGCGGGCTGGAATACGGGCCAAGAAGCCCGCGCTGGAGCTGGGTACATTAATATAAAAAAAAGACAAGAACATACGGGCTGGGGGTTCGAACTCGCAACCTCAGACATAAAACCGGACATCGCCACCACTACACTACACGGTGGCTTGCGACAAGAATAGAAAGGTTTAGCCCAAAATTAAAAGTAAAATATCTGGGTATGAACAGAACTCAAATGACTATAGAGGCTGCGAAAATGCGATCAACTGGATAAAAACTCGACCTATCTCAATGACAATTTATCCAACGGCAACCGGTTTAGAGAAGTAAACAAATTTTCAAAAATACAATTGTCGTAGAGTTTCGAAAAACATATTAAAACGGGTTTGCTCGAGATACAAAACGACACAATATTCAAAACAAACGACCGGGATACGAACGATCCAATCAACAAGACGACGGCTCAAAACGACAAAACGAGACACCAAAATCACACGAATTCATCACAGCTGCAACATGACTCGACTTATACAGTAAACGAGAGTTTCGATATTCCACGAAAATTCACGAATATACGAATTATACGTACGAACGTACAAATCAACAAATAAACCGAATGAAATCCGACTTCAAACCAACTTTCGATAGACCGAACACAACATATATATAACATGCAATATATGAAATCGATTGTAATAACGAGAGAATTCGAATAAATTACCCGACTTTGGGAAACTACGAGTTATCGAACGGGAAACGGGCCCGACAGCGGGTCGAACAACCAACCGCTGTGGAGGTTGTCGGCGACGGCAGAATGCTGCTCGGAGGTGCTCACCGGGATTAATGGCGGACGTGGATTTGCCGGCTAATCTTGGACGGGGCTACAGGTCTGATGCGGGATGAGATATGTGCTGCTAGTGCTTCTATCTCGACGACGGCAGATAGAGAGTTCGCCGGCGAACGCAGCTCTCGCCGGAAATTGCAGGTATGCGATTTGATTTATTATATATTTTTTTTAAACGCGAGCAGAGATGGAGAGACTAGACTATGAAGGAGATGGAGTTATCTGAAATGGGACTATTCCTCCTCGGTCCGGATTATAAGTGATGACCGATCCATCATTGGGCGCACGTGGCCCGAAATATCTTGCAAGAAAATCGCAACAAAAATTGAACAGGGAGACTTGGTCGCGTGAAGGAGGAGAAAGAAGGAACGGATCTCTTATTCCTTTGGGCTAAAGCAATAATTAGAATTTGGGCCCAAATAAAACAAGAAAATGGGCCATCAATATTAATATCATTTGGGCTTTAATTATAAAAATTGGGCTGGAAGGAAAACAATGCGATAACAAGAATTTCCGTTCAATTCGATTGGCGACGAATAATAAATTAATCCGTATGATATATATATTGTAACACCCCACTTTGATTTTACAGAAATTCCGGACATTCCAAAAATCAGTATAAATTTTTCAAAATCATTTTCGAAAATTTGGTGGGTGTTAAACAACATTTTCATAACCCAAGTCTTGTCTGGGCCCACGGGGTTTCATTACCCGGTTCTCACAAGTGGTTTTCATTAACCAAAACATATCATACGAGACTTAACATGAATAATCAAACCACATCATCATACCCAATAATCAAGGTTTCCACAAATTTCCCAAAAACAAACATGTCAAAAGTTTTGGAAAGAGTTTCCAACGAGTCTCCACATAAAGGTTCATAAAGTTTTATTTATTACTGCGGAAGCATAAAATGCATAATGATATGACCGACCCACTCGCCTCTTCTCGTCACCCAGCTCCTGCTTAACCTGCATCGGTGAAGTGCAGGTGGGGATGAGCACAAGATGAAAAGCGTGCTCACCACTATGCACATATATAGCAACATAAATAATGAAGAGAAGGCATGGTTAGAGTATGAACATAAAACAATTAATTTGTCACGTCTCCTAATCACATCACAACATAATACCCACGTGTACACATCTTTCATTAGCCAAGGAAAGGGGATTCATTACCCTAACTCATGGGGGTACGTACCATACGACAAGGCACGACCTTTCATTAGGTCTTACGGAGACTTACCTCGCAGGTAACCGTATTACATCAACGGGGACAACCGTACCGACGGCCGAATCGGCTCACGCCGATAGGCTACATGGTTTACGTACATACTAAAATCATACCAAGTCAACATCATGATAAACACATATGGCATAGCAAATTTTACAATTACAACCCACCTGGAAATTGCCGTAGAATATTGCACACAATAGCAAGTACGTAGGATGAGGCTCGACTCCTCAAATACCTACATTTAAGCGAGATAATTTATCAATAATTTATCTCACTACTCAAACTTAACATAAAACCCATACTTAATAAAAATTAAGTCTTAAGGGTTTTAATCGGATTTTTCGTGGAATTGGAACTCTCTCATTTTTGAAAAATAATGCTCGGAGGATAAAATTTGGAGTCTCGGGACATAAAATAATTTTTTCCAAAATTTTATTATTTTAAAAATATTTTTAAAACTGGAATCGGTATTAAAAACGGGCTTCAAAATACCAATATTGACTTAAAAGGCGAAATGGGCTAATGTGATAACACTGGGCCAAAATGTCAACACATTTGGGACCAATATGTTTAATTGGGCCGCTAAAAGGGCTGGCCCAACACACATTATTTCTGGAAGTACGCGGGCCGAGAGAGGGCTGGGCGCGGGCTCTCGGGCTGCGCATAATGGGGCAGATTGGGCTGAGGGAGGCGGGCCGCGCGGGCCGCTTGCGGGCTGAGAAGCCCGCGCCTGGGACAGCTTATATATATATAAAAAAATGGCAAGATCCCATGGGCTGAGATTCGAACCCCCGACCTCACTCAAGAGATAGCGCACATATGACCACTGTGCTACACGCTGGCTTGCGATTTAAATTGCAAACAATACCAAATTAATTTTGCGAAAAGCCTGCGAATTTTGAAACAACAGAGGACCAAATTTTTGCAGAACAGAGCTGGAACAATTTTAACCAAAATTTGACAACTTCAATTCCAACGACAACCGAGTTTTCGACTAATAAGTAAACAAACGAACATAACAATATACAGCATTTTGAAATATTTTAAAACGGGTTTTTGGGCCGAAACTAAACGACATTAACTAATATACAGCGAGACTCCTAAACGACATAACAGAATTCCGAGACACAGCACAATTCATACATCAACATAACGGGACTCCGAAGCAAACCGAAACAACCAACGCAACCTAACGACACTCAATTTTTCGAAATCGAGAGTTTCGATCATCCCCGAATATTCCACAAACAAAACAATATACAATCAAATAATTAAAGCGAACAATTTAACGAGAAATCGATTCGACGAACACGATAAAATCAACGAATAACTCGAATACGCAGGATCTGAAAAAGATCGAAAGAAATTACCCGTCTTCGGGAATATCGAAAAATTGGAAAAACGGGCCGAACGATTGGAATGAATGGAGCCTCGACTGTAACACCCCGACTTACTATTACATCAGAGTACGTGATTTTCGCAAATTTTCTGAATAAATAAATAAACTTCTTATTTTGCGAAACTGATTCGGGGGTTACCGTGAAAAACTTGATTTTCTGAAAACCGTTAAAATTTTTAAACTGATAAATAAAACGGTCATAATGTCTTATCCGATGAACATCGGAACAAAGTCTGATAAAAAGTACTGAAAAGATTTAGCGGAAGTCTAGCGTGGCAAATCATAAGTACAATAAACATAAATGTCCTGAACAGCTCGCCCGCTCACTCCTCATCTCCGACCCTACGACCTGAAAAACATGAAAGGTGTGGGGCGTGAGCACTAAGGCACTGTGCTCCGCAGAAACTCATGCTAATGTACAACATCGTAAATAATAACATGATCATGAACTAAGTATATACAACAGAACTGAAACTGATGTCTGATAACTGATAACCGGTCTGATCTCGCGACATAAGTCA
>CACSLK010027624.1:12022667-12036799 GCA_902706635.1 Striga hermonthica | reverse complement strand
TATATATATATATAACATTAGGCATTTAAAACAATTAGACATTTAATCACAAATAAATATTTACTAATAATAATAATAATAATAAAAATAATGATAATAATATAAATAAGCAATAATAATGGCAATAATAAATCAATAAATAATCCCAAATAATTCTAATTCAAACGGGGTATTACATATATATAATACACGCAATATATATATATAATAATAATAGGCATTTAAAACAATTAGACATTTAATCACAAATAAATATTAACTAATAATAATAATAATAATAATAATAATAATAATAATAATAATAATAATAATAATAATAATAATAATATAAATAAGCAATAGTAATGACAATAATAAACTAATAAATAATCTCAAATAATTCAAATTCAAACGGGGCGTTACAGTCTACCCACCTTACAAATAATTCCGTCCTCGGAATTCGAAAATAAAACTAGAAAGCGATAAAATACAAAGGAGAACTCAGAACTCAAAGTTCGGATAACGCATCCTAATATCGTCCTCCCTCTCCCAAGTCGACTCAGTCTCATCGCGTCGGCTCCACTGCACCTTCACTAAGCTCACTGCCCGGTTCCTCAGCTGGTGGACCTTCCGGTCCAAAATGATTGCCGGTACCTCCTCGTAGGTAAGGTCTCGCTCGACCTGCAGCTCGCCGAAGTCCACCACATGATCGGGGTTATGCACATATTTCTGAAGCATCGAGACATTGAACACGTCGTGCACTCCCGACAAGTCTGGTGGTAAAGCCAGCCGATACGCTAAGTTCCCGACTCGATCGAGGATCTCAAACGGCCCGATATAGCGAGGTCTAAGTTTCCTCTTTTTCCCGAAGCGAATCACACCTCGCATGGGTGAAACCTTCAAGAAGACATGATCTCCCACTGCATAAACATGTTCCTGCCTCTTCCGATCGGCATAGACCTTCTGCCTCATCCCAATCTCCTCAGCTGTCGCAGCAGTACTTTGGACAAAATCCAGGCCTGTAATCCTCCTCTCTCCAACCTCATCCCAATACAAAGGAGTCCGGACCTTACGTCCGTACAAAGCCTCGTACGGGGCCATCTTGATCGAAGAGTGGTAGCTGTTGTTGCAGGTCAGCTCGACTAGCGGAAGAGCATACTCCCAAGTCAAGCTCCGGTCCAAGACCACAACCCTCAAGATATCCTCCAAGTACTGGATCGTACGCTCCGACTGACCATCTGTCTCGGGGTGAAAGGCTGTACTGAACTCCAATCTCGTCCCCATGGCTCGGTGCAACGTCCTCAAGAACTGACATGTGAACTTGGGATCTCGATCAGAAACAATCTCCACAGGCACTCCATGAAGCTTAACAATGTCCTTGACGAACAATTCGGCGTAATCATTTGCCTTCATGGTCGTCCGGACTGGCAAAAAATGGGCAGACTTCGTAAGGCGATCCACTATCACCCATATCGAATCATGTCCGGCCCTCGATCTCGGCAGTCCAACCAAGAAATCGATGGTGATGCACTCCCACTTCAACTGGGGAACCTCAAGGGGCTGCAACAACCCTCTCGGTTTCTGATGCTCAGCCTTCACTTGCTGACACACCAGGCACCCATCCACGAACTTCGCTATCTGCCACTTCATGCCACGCCACCAGAAAGACTTCTTCAAGTCCTCATACATCTTCGTGCTACCAGAATGGATGGTGTTCGGAGCACTATGGGCCTCTCTCAGAATCTCTCTTCGCAGTTCCCACACCTTCGGAACACAAAGTCTACCCTCGAAGACCTAGGCCCCATCAGATGCGACTGTGAATCCTCCAACTCTACCGGCTTCCGACAATTGGTCGGTAAAGATCTCACACTTGCCTCCATAGAGGTAGTGCCGCCAAATCTTCAAGACGTGGACAACAGCAGCTAACTCGAGATCATGAGTGGGGTAGTTCTGCTCGTGAGGCTTCAGCTGCCTCGAAGCATAGGCTACGACTTTCCTCTGCTGCATAAGGACACATCCCAAACCCATCTTCGAAGCATCACTATAGATCGTGAACTCCAAAGTAGGATCGGGTATAGATAGGACAAGCGCGGTAGTGAGTCTCCTCTTCAACTCCTAGAAACTCTCCTCGCACTGAGGACTCCAATCAAACCTCACGGCCTTCTTCATAAGGTTGGTCAACGGCTGGGCTATCTTCGAGAAGCCCTCGATAAACCTCCTGTAGTATCCTGCTAACCCCAGGAAACTACGAACATCCGCTGCACTTCTCGGCGTATCCCACTTGCTCACTGCCTCGATCTTGCTGGGATCCACCTCAATGCCTCGAGCTGTCACAATGTGACCAAGGAATGCCACACAGTTCAGCCAGAATTCGCACTTCGAGAACTTAACATACAACTTCTCGCAGCGAAGAGTCTCCAGCACAATCCTCAGATGTTCCTTGTGCTGATCGATATCTCGGGAACAGACCAGAATGTCGTCGATGAACACAATGATGAACTGGTCCAGGAAAGGATGAAAGACCCTATTCATAAGGTCCATGAAAACGGTCGGGGCATTACTGAGTCCGAACGGCATGATTACGAACTCATAGTGGCCATAGCGGGTACGAAAAGCAGTCTTGGAAATATTCGACTCCCGGATCTTCAGCTGATGATAGCCAGAACGCAAATCAATATTTTAGAAGACGCTGGCTCCTCTCAGCTCGTCGAAAAGGTCCTCAATACGGGGAAGGGGGTACGTGTTCTTGACTGTAAGGGCATTCAACTCCAGATAGTCAATGCACATGCGCATAGATCCGTCTTTCTTCTTCACGAATAGGACGGGCGCACCCCACGGCGAGACACTCGGACGAATAAAACCGAGCTTGAGCAACTCCTGGATTTGGGCCTTGAGCTCTTGAAGCTCCTTCGGCACCATACGATAAGGGGCCTTAGAAATGGGGCCGGCTCCTCCACCTGGCGGTCGGGCGGTCCTCCAGGCAAATCATCAGGAAAGACGTCGAGGTACTCGCAAACAATAGATACTCTCTCGGGCACCCGCTCATCAACATCGTCGGATACCATGGAAACAAGATAGCCTTGACAGCTACCCTTGGAAAGGCTCTTCCTAGCTTGCATAGAAGAGATGACCTGAGACACAGTCCTCGAACTCACCCCAAAGAACACAACAGGCTGATTGGAAACAGGATAGAGGGTGACTTCACGCTCCTGGCACCGGATGTCGCGTCGATAACGGGTGAGCCAGTCCATGCCCAAGATCACGTCAAAGTCTCACATATCAATTACATAGACGTCGGCCTCCAGAACTCGACCACCAATACAGATAGGAAGAGTGCGAACCACTGAATCAGAGATAATAATTTTTCCCGAGGCCAAACTAACCTCGAGAGGATCACAAGCATGCACGGTGCTAACAGATAAGGCCTCCAAACAACGAGATGAGATAAACGAATGGGTAGCACCGGTATCACATAAAGGAAAAACAGGCACATGAGATATCAAAAGCATTCCGGACATGGTACCTGCATTGCGGGCGGCCTCATCATGGGTGATGGTATAGACTCGGGCCTGACCCCCAGCCCTCTGCTGGAGCGGTGGGGGCTGCTGATGCTGCTGATGAGGTGGCGGTGGGGGAAGCTGATGCTGACGCCGCTGGGCAAAGGGCTGCTGCTGTTGCTGTCTCTTCAGTTCGGGGCAGACACTGGCATAGTGACACAGACGGTTGCAGTTGTAACAAGCTCGCTGGTCAGCTAAGCACTCTCCGGTGTGGAACCTGCCGCATTTAGGGCACCTCGGTTGTTCACCCTGAGTGGGTCAGTCGTCACGTCTGCCGAAGTTTCCTTTCTTTCCCTTTTTCTTGTTCTGATAATCGGACTTCCTCTTGCCCGAGTTAGAGCCGGGCGGCACAGATGAGATGGGCTGAGCATACTGAGCAACGGTCTGAGAAGGCTGAGAGGCATGATAATATGAAGGGACTGGGGCTATCGGAATGAGACAGCTCTCTACCTCCTGAGCCCAACTAACAGTGTCGGCGAAAGACATCAGTCCGTGACTTCCCACCAGTTCACAGATCCTCTGGTTGAGCCCCTTGAGAAACTTGTGGGCCTTCTTGGCATCGGTGAGTCGCCCGCGAAAAGGCACATCCGGGTGAAGGTACGGATATACTCAGCCACTATGGAGTTGCTCTGCTGCAAATGGTAAAACTCATGCTCCATCTGTCCCAAAAGCTCTGGGGAAGGAACTTGCCACGCACCATCACCTTCATCTGCTCCCAAGTGAGAGCATGAAGCTCCGCCTCTGGCCTCCAGGCCCAGTGGTCAATCCACCAGTCAGAGGCGTCCTCCTTCATCTGATAAGCTGCGAGGGATACCCGCTGACGGTCCGGGATGGGGAGTACCGCAAAAATCTTATCCAGCTCTTTCATCCACTCCAGCACCGATGTGGGGTTCTCAGTCCCCGCGAAAGTCGGTGCATTCATCCTCTGAAACTGGACGATAAGCTGAGTAAGGTCCATGGCCAGGGGTGCCTGGTGCTGACGGGGCGGAGAAGGTTGCGGGAATGCCTGACGGTTACGGTTGTTGCGAGCATTCATACTTCTACATTGAATAAGCCGAACAAGGTTTAGCACAAAAAAAAAAAAAAAACAAAATAATCAATACTTATAGAAGTCTAGAATTCGCCAATAAACACTAGAGTTTGATTAAATCGTGGTGGATAGGTCCTAAGCCCCAAAATAACAATTACACCACAAGTAGTCTCATTGCCACATGTGTTCCATTTACATTCCAAGTATTTTCATTAATACTTAAACAAAACATACCTTAAGCAGCGCGTAATGACGGAGACGAGTGGTCATAACACAAGGTCTAAACACATAATCACATATGCGCCAGTCTACAGAAACGCAGACTGGCTCTGATACCAAACTGTAACACCCCACTTTGAATTTAAAGAAATTCCGGACTTTCTAAAAATCAGAACAAATTTTTCGAATTTATTTTCGAAATCAAGGGCATTAACCAACACAATTTACTTAGTCCAAGTCTTATCTGGACCCACGGGGATTCATAAACCCGATTTTTCACAAGGTTTTCATTAACCTGATTCACACCTCAACATAATATCCCATATGAACAACTGAAACTTCATAAATCAAACACCATGATTATTCAAGGTTCAAAAGGGTTTTCCAAAATATTTTTAAACATCAAAACATAGTTCGAAAACAGTTTTCACATGCCCAAAACATAGAAAGGTTCATAACGACCATATTATTAAAGTGGAAGCAAAACAAAACAAATAATAGACCACCACTCGTCCTTTGTCCCGTCACCCGGCCACTGCTTAACATGCATCCGTGAAGAGCAGGTGGGAATGAGCACAAATGATAAAGTAGTGCTCACTACTATGCACATAATAACATGTAAAGACAATATGGTCGCAGCATGAATATAAATCAATCATCATCATGTCTCATCTCCTAACAATCACAACAATAACTCACTCATGTGCACATCTATCATTAGCCGCGGAAAGGGGATGCATAAACCCTAACGACGGGAGTGCGTGCCACTGTAACGGACACGACCTTTCATTAGGTTTTAAGGAGACTGGCCTCGTAAGGGCAACCGTACCGTAACTCGACGGAGACAACCGTACTGACGGCCGTAACAACTCACATCGGTAGGTCACATGGTTTACATTCATACATTGCTCATACCAACTAAACATTAAACAACACATATGGCATAGACAATTTTATATGTAAACCCACCTGGAAATTGCGGTAGAATATCACTCAAAAGAAAGTACGTAGGTCGAGGGCTAGACTCCTCAAACACCTACAATTAAGCGAGATAATATATCAATAATTTATCTCACTACTCGAATTTAACATAAAACTCATACTTAATAAAAATTAAGACTTAAGGGTTTTAACTGGATTTTTCGTGGACATGGAACTCTCTCTCTTTTTTTTTTTTTTGAAAAATGGGACTCGGGAAATTAAAATTGGAGTCTCGGGACTTGGAATAATTTTATAAAATTTTCTCATTTCTTAAAATATTTTTAAAATTGAAATCGGTATTAAAATTGGCTTCCGGAATTCAAAATAGGCTTAAAATAGGGAATTGGGCCTCTGCCCAAACGCTGGCCCAAGGCAGCCAATCATTTGGGCCGTACACGCGTGAACTTGGGCCTGCTCAAGGGCTGAAATCCGCGGGCTAACTGGGCTGGGAATCGTGCTTGCGCGGGCTGAGGTTCGGGCCACGCGGGCTGCATCTGCTGAGGGAGACGGGCCGGGCGCTGGCTGGAATACGGGCCAAGAAGCCCGCGCTGGAGCTGGGTACATTAATATAAAAAAAAAAAAAACAAGAACATACGGGCTGGGGGTTCGAACTCGCAACCTCAGACATAAAACCGGACATCGCCGCCACTACACTGCATGGCGGCTTGCTACAAGAATAGAAAGGTTTATCCCAAAATTAAAAGTAAAAAATCTGGGTATGAACATAACTCAAACGACTACAGAGGCTGCGAAAATGCGATCAACTGGACAAAAACTCGACCTATCTCAATGACAATTTATCCAACGGCAACCGGTTTCGAGAAGTAAACCAATTTTCGAAAATACAATTGTCTTAGAGATTCGAAATACATATTAAAACGGGTTTGCTCGAGATACAAAACGACATAATATTGCAAAACAAATGACCGGGATACGAACGATCCAATCAACAGACGACGGCTCAAAACGACAAAACGAGACACCGAAATCACACGAATTCATCACAGCTGCAACATGACTCGACTTATACAGTAAACGAGAGTTCCGATATTCCACGAAAATTCACGAATATACGAATTATACGTACGAACGTACAAATCAACAAATAAACCGAATGAAATCCGACTTCAAACCAACTTTCGATTGACCGAACACAACATATATATAACATGCGATATATGAAATCGATCGTAATAACGAGAGGATTCGAATAAGTTACCCGACTTTGGGAAACTACGAGTTATCGAACGGGAAATGGGCCCGACAGCGGGTCGAACAACCGGCTTTGGGACTCTGAACTCGAAAGCTTCAAGATACGCAGCTCACGAACGGCTGCTGCTCTAGAATCGACGACGGACGGTCAACTGCTGCGGAGGTTGTCGGCGACGGCAGAACGCTGCTCGGAGGTGCTCACCGAGATTAATGGCGGACGTGGATTTGCCGACTAATCTTGGACGGGGCTACAGGTCTGATGCGGGATGAGATACGTGCTGCTAGTGCTTCTACCTCGACGACGGCGAACAGAGAGGACGCCGGCGAACGCAGCTCTCGCCGAAAATTGCAGGTATGCGATTTGATTTATTTATTTTTTATTTTTATTATTTTTTTAAACGCGAGCAGAGATGGAGAGACTAGACTATGAAGGAGATGGAGTTATCTGAAATGGGACTATTCCTCCTCGGTCCGGATTATAAGTGATGAGCGATCCATCATCGGGCGCACGTGGCCAGGAATATCTCGCAAGATAATCGCAACGAAAATTGAACAGGGAGACTTGGTCGCGTGAAGGAGGAGAAAGAAGGAAAAAATCTCTTATTCATTTGGGCTAAAGCAATAATTAGAATTTGGGCCCAAATAAAACAAAAAAATGGGCCATCAATATTAATATCATTTGGGCTGAACATTTAATTCTAAAAATTGGGCTGGAAGGAAAACAATGCGATAACAAGAATTTCCGTTCAATTCAATTGGCGACGAATAATAAATTAATCCGGATGATATATATATATATATATATATATATATATATATATATATAATACACGCAATATATATATATATATATATATGTAATAATAATAGGCATTTAAAACAATTAGACACTTAATCACAAATATATATTCACTAATAATAATAATAATAATAATAATAATAATAATAATAATAATAATAATAATAATAATAATAATAATAATATAAATAAGCAATAGTAATGACAATAATAAACTAATAAATAATCTCAAATAATTCAAATTCAAACGGGGCGTTACATTTATGCGCATGACTTGGGCTTCAAGCTACTTGGAGTGCAAGTCAAGTGTTTTGAGTTTTAGTAGTATTAGGATTTTATTTCCTTGTTGCTTTTAATTATTGATTTAGGAGATCTAGTTTGGTTAAGCTTAGATTTACTTTATGCACCTATAAACACCCATGTACCTCTTCATTATTAAAAGTCCAAGAATTGATGAGTGAATAGAAAAGGGGAACATTGTGTTCTATCATGTGTTTAAGCAAGACCGTTAGTGCCTGTTTATCATACAAATCGTGCCTAAGAGAAGGCCCTGAGAGCGTCTGTTAGTCACACCTATCGGGTTTAGTCGAAGGCCCTGAGTGCGCGATTATTCACAGCAAATAGACAGAAACCGCGATCCATCATCATTGGTGCTTTCGTTGAGAGTGTCCGATCAATGTTTTTGTCTATCTATCTTTTTCTCTTTTTCGGTTTGCCTTTTGCTGAGGGGCAAATTTTTCTCTTCTTTTTGTTCGATTTTTTAGTTCGAATTTTTGTTTTTTTTTCTTGTTTTTTTTTGTGAGTTAGAGTTAAAAAAAAGTGTCATCCTAGTAGTCTTGTTATTTTTCATAGAGTCTTAAAAAAAAAAGTCATGATGTTCGAGCCATTGGATGAGTTGGATCTGGAGGATCTTGAATACCTCGAAGGTTTGAAGAGGGAATTAACTCTTTGGGAGCAAGAGTATTGGAGGACCTTCACGAGCGAAGGAATTGGGAGGAGCGCGAAAGACAACTCGTGGAAGCCATGAAAGCTGAAGTGGCCAACATTCAGAACAACAATGATGAAGGTGCATTAAATTTCATTATCCTTAAGGACAAGGAAAGTCTTGAAGAGGAGGGGAATGATACGGAAGTGGTCATCAACCCCAGTGAGTCAAGTGACGGGATGGTTGAGGATCTTGATATATGGTTAGAAAACATGCTGGAAGAGCCATCTAGTCCGATTTGTCGACCTTCATGTGTGAGAGATTGGCCAAAAGGATGTGGTCCAAGGTTGAAGTTAAAGGCTAGGAAACGCAAGGCCAAGAGAAAACGCCAGGCAAAGGCTAAGAAGGCAAGTCATTGTTGTGGGCCTTGTATGAGGAAGAAACGAGCATGTAGAATAGAGGCTAGAAGGCGTGGTAAGCAAAAGGTGAAGGATGGATGGATATGGCGTGCCGCAGATTGCACGAGAACGGAAGGTAGGTGTGTGGAAGGTTGAGACCCATGGGACGGGCCAGGACCATCGGGCGAGTAGCCGGAGTCGATCAACGATGGAGTGGCGAGCACGAGCGAGTGGCGCGCATGATGCCTTGATGCACGCGATAGGGTGGAGTACATGCAGACTGCGTTGGGCGCACGCGGGTGCGTGGTAGACGAGCAGGCCACAGGGACTGGCGGCACGCACGGAGCAGCAAGCGCACGGGGGTGCGCGGTAGGCAGTTTGGACGCGGGCATTGGATGGGACACGCGGGAGCTGGGCAGCAGTAGCGGGGAGCGCGCAATGGCGCGTGCAGCACAGTCGCGATAAGCCTAAGCCGAGCGGGTGAAGGAATAATAGATGATGACGCGCACGTGCACGCGAGGGGCAATAGCTATGAGGCGCGCGCGAAGGTGCGCGAGTGGGGCGCAGACGCAGGTTGCCTAGGCCGAATAGGCGTAGGCAAGGTAGGCGGTGCGTGAGGGGGAGAAGACCGCGACCTAGCAGGCGTAGGAGTGCTGGGCGCGGGTACACACACGCAGGCGGAGGTCGGTGGACTGGGAGCACGCACGCAGGACAAGCGCGCAGGTTACCGCGCGCCACGAGTAGTAGGCAAGGCAAGGGGCGGCGCGCGCAAACAGGCGGCGTGCGACGCGTAGGACGGCCGAAGGATTTTGAGGTGGCTAAGGGTTTTTATACGCTTGACTTGGGCTTTAAGCTACTTGGAGTGCAAGTCAAGTGTTTTGAGTTTTAGTAGTATTAGGATTTTATTTCCTTGTTGCTTTTAATTATTGATTTAGGAGATCTAGTTTCGTTAGACTTAGATTTACTTTATGCACCTATAAATACCCATGTACCTCTTCATTATTAAAAGTCCAAGAATTTATGAGTGAATAGAAAAGGGGAACATTGTGTTCTATCGTGTGTTTAAGCAAGGCTGTTAGTGCGTGTTTATCATACAAATCGTGTCTAAGAGAAGGCCTTGAGAGAGTCTGTTAGTCACACCTATCGTGTTTAGTCGAAGGCCCTGAGTGCGCGATTATTCACAGCAAATAGACAGAAACCGCGATCGTTCATCAAGCAGCGTGCACGGGCAGCACCCGCGCACGGGCGCAGGCCAGCCAGGGGCAGTGCGTGGGGGCAACTTGGGCAGCAAGAAAAGGAGTCTTTTAGGAGTCTTTTTGATCTGAATCTTCTCTAGATCATTCTGCCCAACTTGGAGTGCAAGACAAGTTATTTAGTTTCCTTATTGCTTTATAATTTCTAGCTTGTTTAGGATTTTTATTATTTTATTGCTTTATTAGGTCCCTAGGTAGATTAGGACTAGATATATTTTGTGCCTATATAAACACCCTTTCTCCATGTTATTTTTCATCATTCACTTTATCTATAAAAATCCAAACATTTGTTCATTCTCTCTTTGCTTTAGTTTTTCACCAAAGTTCTATTGCAATTATATTTATTTAGAGGGGTGCAGTTTGTGAACCTCTAGGGAACTATCGGCGATTCAAGGCACTAGTTTGTGGCTTATCGGCAATCAAAAAACACGATCTTCATCACAGGACCAGGCCGCAGAGCAGCCAGGTACCATGTCGGGCTTGTTATAATTGTTCCATACTCCAGTCTTCGCTTTATTCGATACCGAGGCGACCCATTCATTCGTCTCGGCCAAGTGCTTGTCTGCTTACGGGCCCGAGGAGTGGGTACTGTTGACCCTCACGAGATCAGTCCATCATCGGGAAGGAAAATAGTTACGAGTTCCCCGGCCTAGAACCTTAGCATCGATATCGGAGGCTGAACTCTAGTCGTGGACGCGTTTGTGATTGATTTGAATGACTTCGACTTGATTCTTGGCATGGATGGGTTGACGAGATACCGAGCAGATATCCGCTGTCACGACCGGGAGGTAACGCAACATTTATCTGAGGGAGAACGCATCACGTTCTTCGGGACGAAGTTTCGAACTCTACCGCGCATTATTTCCATGGCGAAAGCGACGAAGTACATGCAGAGAAAGGATTGTCATGGATTTATTGTCAACATTGTTGGGGAATCTTCGGAGAAGCTGTCTCCCAGAGATATACCATTGTTCGTGAGTTTGTGGATGTTTTTCCCAATCAGCTTCCGGAGGGACCACCTAACCGCCAGGTGGAGTTCACAATCGACTTAGTCCCTGGAGCGGGACCAGTGTCGAAAGCGCCATATTGCATGGCGCTGAAAGAGCTTCAAGAGTTGAAGGCTCAGATTCAGGAGCTCTTGAGTCTCGGTTTCATCCGACCGAGCATTTCACCTTGGGCAGTGTCTGTCCTCTTTGTCAAGAAGAAGGATGGCTCTATGCGTATGTGCATCGACTACAGGGATCTGAACCGGTTGACGATAAACAACAAGTATCCGCTTCCCAGACTTGAGGATTTATTCGATCAGCTGAGGAGAGCCAGTGTGTTTTCCAAGATCTATCTCCGCTCTGGTTACCATCAGCTGAAAATCAGAGAGGTCGACGTGGCCAAGTCCGCTTTCAGAACTAGATACGGTCATTATGAGTTTGTTGTGATGCCGTTTGGTTTGAGCAATGCTTCAGCAGTATTCATGGACCTCATGAACCGTGTCTTCCATCCATTCCTGGACCAGTTTGTCATCGTCTTCATTGATGACATTTTGGTCTATTCCAGTAGCCCAGAGCAGCATGAGGAGCACTTGAGGACTATTTTGGAGACTCTTCGGCATGAGAAGTTATACGCCAAGTTCTCAAAGTGCGAATTATGGCTCGATCGAGTGGCTTTCCTAGGCCGCATCGTCACATCCAGAGGAATTGAGGTAGACCCAAGCATGATTGAAGCATTTCAAAACTGGTCGACACCGAGGAATGCCACCGAGGTTTAGAGTTTTCTCAGTTTGGCAGGATATTATAGACGTTTCATCGAGGGGTTTTCGAAGATTGCCCTACCATTGTCCCGTTTGATGAGGAAATCGGTGAAGTTTGAGTGGGATAGTCATTGTGAGTCGAGCTTCCAGGAGCTCAAAGCGAAGCTTACGATGGCACCCGTGTTTACTATTCCAGACCCCACACAGGGTTTTACTATCTATAGTGATGCCTCGAAGAAGGGTCTAGGTCGTGTTTTGATGCAAGGAGACATGGTTGTGGCTTATGCTTCCCGTCAGCTAAAGTCGTACGAGGTGAACTACCCGACTCACGATCTTGAGTTGGCAGCAGTGGTTCACGCCCTAAAGATTTGGAAGCATTATATGTACGAAGGCCACTGCGAGATTTACACAGACCACAAGAGCTTACAGTATATCTTCACTCAGAAGGAGCTCAACATGCGACAAAGGCGATGGTTAGAGCTGGTGAAAGATTATGACTTTACCATCAACTATAATCCGGGGAAGGTGAACGTAGTTGCTGACGCCCTAAGCCGTAAGGGGAAGGGCGAGCTGACCTGTATGATCACTCAGCAGCGTCAGATTATTTAAGAGTTTGCTCAGATGCAGTTAGAGGTTGTCCAATCACCTCCCAAGTTGCCAGTCGTGGGAGGTCTTCGGGCGATGAGGATGTGGCCCATGCTCTGAGACAGGATCCGACGGGATCAAGCCTTCGACGAGTTTGTTCGCTCGATGGGGGCGAAGATTAATGTCGGAGGAGTAGAGGGCTTTTATCGAGGCACAAATGGTGCCCGGGAGTACAAAGAAGGGATCGTTGAGCATTGTCGAGGCCATGAAGAAGGAGATCTTGACAGAGGCGCATAGTTCTCCATACTTGGAGCACCCCGGTAGCACCAAGATGTATCACGACCTGAAAAGGTCATTTTGGTGGAAGGGGATGAAGAGAGACGTCGCCGAGTTTGTTGAGAAGTGTCTGATTTTCCAGCAAGTGAAGGCTGAGCACAAGGTTCCACCAAGTCTCTTACAGCCTTTAGAGATCCTGCAGTGGATGTGGGAGAAGCTGACCCTGGACTTTGTCACGGGATTACCGATGTCAGCCAAGGGCCACGACGCGGTATAGGTAGTAGTGGATCGAAATGTCAGCCAAGGGCCACTTTATGTCTGTCAGGATGGAAATGTCCATGGAGCAGCTAGCCGAGACGTATCTCCAGGGAATCGTTCGACTTCACGGCATTCCTTCCGAGATTATATCAGATAGAGATCCCCGATTTACTGGCCATTTCAGGGAGAGTCTAAACGAGTCTATGGGGACGAAGTTGAAGTTTAGCTCTGCTTACCACCCACAGATCGACAGACAATCAGCACGGACCATTCAGACGCTTGAGGACATGCTTCGAGCTTGTGTTCTAGAGTGTGGTGGTTCGTGGGAGGAGTTGTTACCCACTGTGGAGTTTGCCTACAATAACAGCTATCACTCGTCGATCAAGATGGAACCGTTCGAAGCTTTGTACGGTCGCAAGTGTCGCTCACCCCTATATTTGGATGAAGTTGGCGAGAAACAAGTTCTCGGTCCCAAATTGATCGAGGACACAGTGCAGAAGGTAGCGGAGATCCAGGCAAAGCTAAGGGAGGCACAGAGCCGACAGAAGGCCTATGCTAACAAGCGTAGAATGGAGCTTGAGTTTGAGCAGGGAAACAAGTGTTACTGAAAGTCACGCCGATGAATGGTGTTGTAAAATTCGTGAAGAAGAGGAAGCTACAGCCCCGATTCATAGGGCCATTCGATATTATCGAACGAGTTGGCGTAACACCCTACCGTCTGGCGTTACCCCCAGAGCTCTCGAGTGTACACAACATCTTCCAGTTCTGGATCGAAAGGTCCGTCGACTGAGGAACAAAGATATAAAGCTTGTCAAAGTTTTTTGGAGTCGCCACCACGAGTCGGAAGCCACTTGGTAGAGAGAGGCCGAGATCAGAGCTTGTTATCTTGATTTTGAGTTTTGAGATTTTAAGATGG
>CACSLK010027624.1:11997421-12008412 GCA_902706635.1 Striga hermonthica | reverse complement strand
TGCACAAGATGCATATGGCTCTTCCAGAACTGTTGTCAGAACTCAAGTCGGCTGAGACCTTGTTCAGTCAGAAATCAGTTGTGATGGTTGCCGAGCAAGCCGGACCTTCCAGGTCTCACAAGGGCAGGAAGAGGAAGAAGGCTGCAGGAAAGGCAAACGCACAGAGCACCCAGTTAGTGCCTCAACAGGCTGTGTCAAAGAAGCCGAAAGGTAGATTCCACAAATGCAATAAGTCAGGGCACTGGAAGGTCGATTGTCCTCTCCTCAAGAAGGGCAAGAAAGGTAACTCTCATACATTCGTCGTAGAAACATGTTTAGCGGTTGTATCTACCAGTACCTGGTGTGTAGATACTGGAGCCACTGATCATGTCTGCAATTCTTTGCAGGGGTTCCAGGAAACCGAACGACTTAGGGATGGAGAGATTACAGTCTACATGGG
This sequence comes from Striga hermonthica, assembly GCA_902706635.1. Lineage (NCBI taxonomy): Eukaryota > Viridiplantae > Streptophyta > Magnoliopsida > Lamiales > Orobanchaceae > Striga > Striga hermonthica. The sequence continues at coordinate 12,007,973 of CACSLK010027624.1, read as the reverse complement.
CAATGCTACGAAAGTGGCAGCAGTTGCAGTGGGAGTAGTTACTGTAGTATTTGATGCTAGTATTTTGGTTTTGAACAATTGTCTTTTTGTTCCAAGTTTTAGGAAGAATTTAATTTCAGTTTCTAAACTCGTTTTGAATGGTTATTCAGTTTCGTTTAATAACTCAGTTGTTATTCGTTATGGTAATCATTTGATTTGTTCTGGTTCAATGGTTGGCAATCTATATGTTCTGAAACCAAAGTCTCCCACACTACAACAAAATGAATCGAATAATGTCTCGACTAAAACTAATAAGAGAAAAGAGTCTTCGATGAATCAAGCATATCTTTGGCACCTTAAGCTTGGGCACATCAACCTTAGGAGGATTCAAAGGTTGGTATCTACTGGGCATCTTGGTCCAGTAGAAGATCATTACCAGACTTGCGAGTCCTGTCTAGAAGGTAAGATGACCAAGAGGCCGTTTTCAGCAAAGGGGCGAAGGAGCCAAGAAGTGATAGGATTGATTCATTCTGATTTGTGTGGTCCTATGTCGATCCAAGCTAGAGGAGGCTATGAGTATTTCGTCACTTTTATTGATGATTATTCTAGATATGGGTACATTTACTTGTTGCGCCAGTCCAAATGCTTTGAGAAATTCAAGGAGTATAGGACAGTTGTGGAGAAACAACAAGGTAAAAGTATCAAGTGTCTTCGATCTAATCGAGGAGGCGAATACCTCTTTGGAGAGTTTAGGACATACCTATCAGAAGCAGGGATTGAATCCCTGCTGACTGCACCCGGCACGCCCCAGCAGAACGGGGTTGCAGAGCGAAGAAACAGAACTCTTATGGAAATGGTTAGGTCGATGATGAGTTATTCGAAGTTGCCAGATTCGTTTTGGGGAATTGCATTAGAGGCAGCATGTTACATTCTGAATTCTGTTCCTTCAAAATCAGTAGACAGTACTCCTTATGAGTTGTGGAAAGGGCGCAAGCCTAGTTTCTCACAAATTCGAATTTGGGGTTGACCTGCACATGTCTTAGTGCAGGTGGCAGGCAAGTTGGAGAAACGATCAGAAGTGAGACTGTTTGTCGGCTATTCCAAGGAAATGAAAGGTGGTTTATTTTATAGTCCTGAGGATCAGAAGGTGATCGTTAGTACGAACGCTAGATTCTTGGAAGAAGACTATATCATAGATCATAAGCCCAGTAAACTTGTCCTAGAGGAGTTAGGGAGAGATATCGATAGTTCCCCACCGAGTGCGCAAGTAGATACATCACATAGTACTGCAACACGTAACACTGATAGTATGCCAGTACACACGGTACCTCGTCGTAGTGGGAGGGTTTCTACACAACCCGACCGATGGATAGGTCTTAGAGAGTCATCGGACTCAGTTCCAGGAGACCTAGAATCGGACCCAAGAACTTATGACGAGGCACTCCAAGATAGAGATGCAAATTCGTGGAAGGTTGCAATGAAAACTGAGATGGGGTCTATGGACACCAATCAGGTCTGGGATCTTGTAGAACCACCCGATGGGATACGTCCCATTGGATGCAAGTGGGTTTACAAGTGAAAGAGGGGATCAGATGGAAAGGTGGAAACCCTTAAAGCTAGGCTTGTTGCGAAAGGTTATACCCAGAAAGAGGGTATCGATTATGATGAAACCTTTTCGCCAGTAGCTATGCTTAAATCCATTCGGATTCTCTTAGCTGTAGCCACTCATATAGATTATGAAGTATAGAAGATGGATGTTAAGACGACTTTCCTTAATGGGAACCTTCAAGAAGACATCTATATGCAGCAACCAGAAGGATTCATTGCAAAAGGGCATGAGCACTTAGTTTGTAAGCTTAATCGGTCCATTTATGGACTGAAGCAAGCCTCAAGGTCTTGGAATATTCGGTTTGATGAGGTAATCCAGTCATATAGATTTACTCAATGTCCGGATGAGCACTGTGTATACAAGAAGATTAGTGGAAGCGTGGTGGTGTTTCTTGTGCTATACGTGGATGACATACTTCTTATTGGCAACAACAAGAAGGAGTTGTCGGACGTAAAGGCGTGGTTGTCTAAGCAGTTTGATATGAAGGACTTGGGTAAAGCAGGACACATTCTTGGTATCAAGATCATTCGTGATCGTGAGAAAAGAATGATGTGCTTATCCCAGTCTTCATATATAGATACTGTCTTGGCCAGATTCAGTATGCAGAACTCTAAGAGAGGTACATTACCTTTCAGACATGGAGTACCTTTATCTAAGGAGTTGTCTTCTAAGACGACTGAGGATATAGAGGACATGAAGACAGTTCCTTATGCTTCGGCAGTAGGAAGTCTCATGTATGCAATGCTGTGCACTAGGCCTGATATTAGCTACGCCGTTGGCATGGTAGTGAGATATCAGAGTAATCCAGGAAGGGAACATTGGTCTGCGGTGAAACATATACTCAAGTACCTGTGAAGGACTAAGGAGTACATGTTAGTTTACCGGGCAGACAGTTTGTTTCCGCTGGGTTACAGCGATTCCGATTTTCAGTCAGATAGGGACGAGAGTAAGTCAACCTCAGGTTATGTGTTTACCTTGGGAGGTGGAGCCATTTCATGGAGGAGTGCTAAGCAGAAGTGCGTAGCAGACTCCACTATGGAAGCCGAGTACATCGCAGCCTCTGAGGCAGCGAAAGAGGCAGTTTGGCTCAGAAACTTCTTGGTGGACTTAGAAGTGATTCCGATGTTGCCACGTGTTATTACCGTGTACTGTGATAACAGTGGTGCAGTAGCAACTCAAGGGAACCACGAGCCCACGGAGAAAGCAAACACATAGAGCGCAAATACCACCTTATCATATATATTGTGGCAAGAGGAGAAGTTGAGATCACCAAGATTGCTTCAGAAGACAACCTAGCTGATCCTTTTACGAAGAGTTTGCCGGAGAAGGTCTTCGCCAAACACGTAGAGGGAACGTGAGTCAAATGTATGGTGATAGGATCGACATATGTCTTTTAGGATACGGATTGATAGGACTATACTAGTAAAGCGGCAGCTTTAAGTATAAGTGGGAGATTGTTGGTGTTATATACTTAAGCCTTGCTTTAGTGGATATTACACTTGTTATTCCTTGATGAATGAGAATTATGTTTGGTTAAATAAGTTCCACGTTCTGTTGTTTTGCATGTAGATAAGTGGGTCGTCATCGGGCGTATCGAAGATCACTATATCAGTTACTTGCGAAACAAGAATCATTGGTTCACAACCTAGATGGAATTGAACAACCCATCGGAACGGTTGTAGTGTCAACCGTACGGTTTGTCTTGACCGATTAGTTGCACTAGTACATTTATGTATTGAACAGGATCCCAGAGAGGGATGTTCGTTTTATACTAATCGTCGTAAACGAACTAGGCCTCAGTTAATTATTGCGTGCTCTTAACCCGTAAGATATTAAATAGGCATGTGCACATAATTGTTGTTGCTTTGATTCTTTGGGTGAGATCCAAGCCGGGTCGACATACTTAATGAATTGGGTAATAACATTATGTGTTCGATGTGCTATTAGAATATTTACGGTCACCATGTGCGTTAGTATGATGATGTCCCCGAAGTGAGTTCATGAAGGAATATTATGCTAAACCCTGCAGGTGGATTTATTCCGGCATAATATGAATGCTATGAGCGAGCGCTAGCTTCGGTAATATAATATATTAATTAATTCTTGATTATTAGTGATCGAATTAATTAATGGACATTATATCTTAAACATGGGGAGGTAAATCGGATAATTATAATAAGGAGTCTCAAATGTAATTTGGGATAGGTGAGGGGAGTGCAATAATATTATTGTGGTGGACTTTAATATTTTTTAATATATTAATTGTGGGGTTGCTCCACAGTATTAATATATTAGAAGCCCTTATCCTATTCTCCTTAGAGTCCCTACTGTAGCTCTATATATACAGCATTAGGCTCTTGGAAGAGAAGAGACAATCCCATTAGCTCATAAATTGCGTCCGCCCCTCTCTCTCTCTCTTTCCAAGGAGTTCTTCTATTTCTTGTGTTCCACTGATTCAAGATCTAGAAAGCTGTTTGAGAATACAGTAGAAGATCTTAAGGTATATAGAGATTCCAATCATACATCCAAACCGGAGACCAAAACCAGCAAGTGACCATACCACGACGACCAGGACGATGAGACGAAGAGATCGGCGTCGAGAACGCCGCCGCACGCCGCCGCACGGGCCGCCACGCGTCGCCGGAAGGTACCAGTTGCTGATGCTCAATCGCGCGCGTGAGGGCGCGTGGATCCTCCGTTTTCCGACCGGTCAACGCCGTTGACTTCGCCGTGACGTCAACTTTCCGGATTGGTCAAGTTTGTTCGATTCCGAGAAGATTTGATTTGCAGACAACTGTTCGGGCCAGCCAGATATACATAAATTTTATGCAGTAAGTTTTCTTCATCAAACCTTTAGATCCACTGCGCATAGGTTTATGTTGAATGTTTGTCCGTGATTTGTGTATATCGAGATCCTCATGGGTTCCAACACTATGTCAGTCGCCTTCAATGGCAAGGCATAGAGATCCACCCTCATCTTTTGACCTTGAGCCTTTAACTTTACACCCTTGAAGAGAATATCCCCCCGAAGTGTTTCCCCGTTTGCTACCTTGACTCCAAAAGGTTTTACCTTGGTGAATGGAATCTCAATTTCCTTGGACAACTACTCATCAATGAAGTTTAGCGTAGACCCACTATCAACCAATACTTCCACCAATTTTCCTCTCACTTCAGCCGTGAATGTCATCATCTTCGGACCACGTTTCTTACTCTTAACCATATGCAATAAGGACTCCTCTCGTGGTTCCTCTTCGTCGCCATTATCCCAAATTTCCAACAAAAATACTTCCTTACCCTTGCACTTGTGACCTGGTGTGAATTTTTCATTGCACGAATAGCAAAGGCCTTTTTCTCGTCGTCGCTGCATCTCTTCGTCAGTAAGCCGCCTTATGTTGCTTGTCGTTCGAACCGCCTCGCCCAACGGCTTGCCTTCGGTTCGCGCCGTTAGTTCCTCAGTCGTAGCATTCGTGCGCTTGGTCTCCGTGCGCACGTCGCTCGGCTTCGCCTTGCGTACTGCTATGAGATGATCTTCGTGCAGTCTGGCCGACTCTATAGCTGCTCGCATCGATCCTGGCCTGTCCAACCTCACCTCGGCTGCTAGTTCGGCTTTAAGCCCTCCAACGAACGTCCCTACTAGCGCACTCTCAGGCCAATCCCTCACTCTACTAGCAATGCGCTCGAACTCCTTTTGATACTCCCTCAGACTTCCGACTTGCTTGATTCTCGACAAGGCATCATTGTAATCGTGGTTGTCACTTGAGCCGAACCTTGTGATGAGCTCTTTTTCGAAATCCCTCCAACGCATGTGCTCGCCATGGTTCTTGTGCATCACCCATTGTCACCATACGTTTGCTTCTCCATCAAGATGATAAGCAGCAATTTGAACCCTTTCGTACCTTGGCACATCATTGATCTCAAAAAATTGCACAGCTCGACTCAACCATGCGTCTGGATCCGTCCCCGTGAACGTGGGCATGACTATTTTTGGCCGTGTACTTGCCCTCTCGTCCACTTGTTCATCACGATCGTGGCGTCCCTCGTGTCGCCGTGCGTCGCGCCGTTGGTGTGGCCTCCGCTCATCATGCGTCGCATGCGACGCGTACGATGCGTGTGATCGCCAGTCGTCGTCCTCATCGCGCCTTCGGTCGTGGTGTGCGCGTCCTTCATACCGTCGTCGGTCGTCGTGGTGGTGATCTGCGCGCGATGCGCGTGTGCCCCGCGATCGACGATCGTCCTCGCGCTCGGTCCCGGTGCTTGTCGCCGTGGACCTTGACCCGTGACGCCTCCTTGGCCGCGTGTTCATGCGCGTTAGCTGCCCGGCCAAGTCTTGGACCATTAGTTCGATCCTTCCTAAGTTCTCGTTGGTATCATGTTGACCATCGCCGATGATCTTCATGTTGTCTTCCAACGCTTGGATCCTCTCACGGTTTGACATCATAAATCCTTTTTTTTTTAATCTAAAAAAATTTGAATAAAATAGGGAAAAATTCGAAAAAATCGAACCCCCAACAAGACTAAAAAAAAATCGAAACAAAAAGAAATTCGGCCCTCAACGAAAGGTAATAACCGAACAAAAATCAAACAAAGGACTAAGAAGATGACACTTTTTTTTAAGACACGAAAAAAATAAATAAAAAATTCGAAAAAAATATTCGAAAATTTCGAACCAAAAAAAGAATGAAAATTCGGTCCCCTCAGCAAAAGGCAAAACTGAAAAAAGAAAGAAAAAAAGATAGATAGATAAAGAACACGATCAGCACCTCTCAATGAAAGCACCAATGATGACGGATCGTGTCTTTACTCTATTCGGGTTGTGAACAAACGGCGCACTCAGGGCCTTCGTTTATCCACGATAGGTGTATCTAACAGACGCACTACGGCCTTCTCCTAGATACCGTGACTTCAAGATGCTCTAATGGCCTTCTCTCCGACACTGTATGTAAACACGCACTGACGACCTTGTTTATCACACGTTAGAACATAAAATTCCCCTCAAAATTGGCTCACCAATTCAATACTTCATTCAACTTCTAAAATATGATGAGGTACATGGGGTATTTATAGTTGCAAAATAAATCTAAGCCTAACTCTACTAGATTTCCTAAATCTTGCAAGAATAGAAATCCTAACACTAGAAAGCAATAAAATCCTAAACCTACCAAATAACTAATGCTTGGCTTGCACACCAAGGAATTCTAGAATGCTACTATATGCTCAAAACTTCGGCCGCCTTCCATTCGCATCACGCGCGTGCGCACCCCAGCCGCCTTTGCGCGCGTCCCCCCTGCTTTGCCTACTCCTCGTTGCGCGCGGCAACCCGCGCGGTTACTCCCCACGCGGCCTCCTTCGCGCGCGCGCCCAGTCCGCCGACTCTTCCTTGCGCGTGCGCGCCTAGCGCTCCCTTGCCTAATCCTGCCGTGCCTAGGACTTCTGCGCCTGCGCTACACTCGCGCGCTATCGCGCGCCCCCGCCTCGCCAACTCCTTCGTGCGCGTTGTGTCCCGCGCCCGCGTGCTGCTTACATGCGCGCCCTTCGCGCCCCGTCCGTTTTCCGCATGACCCCCGCGCGTCCCAGCTACCTCCCGCGCCCAGATCTCCTATGGCGTAACCGCATGCACCCATGCACCTGTCTATCTTGCGCCCGCGTACTCCCTGTCAATCCCGCGTGCGCGGCTCGTTCGCCCACTCGTGTGCATCAAGTGCCGATGCACACTTTTTGCCCTTTAGCCCCTTACTAGACTCGCCGATCCCTAACTCCACTTACGTTTCACCGCGGTTCCACGCGTATCGCCGACGCCCGCAGCTTGCCTACTTCCTGCGCACGATCGCGCGTCACTTATGTCCAACATCTCGACGCCGCTTCTTCGTTTGACGTCCCAACCCTTCGACCTCTTGCGCACATCACCGCACGATGCGCGCCATACGCCCGATAGCCGGTCCTCATTGATCCCTTTGTCCCCTGACTCCATTGGTTCTCCTGACGGCCATGGATCCCAACCATCCAACCCAATGCAGTCACCTGCACGCCATATCCAGCCATCTTCCATCCCTAGCCCTCCCCGTCTTTGAAACTCTGAATGCCACGCCCGTTTCTTCCTAGTGCACGGCCCACAGCATCAGCTTGCCTTTTGCGCCTTTGTTTTGCGTCGTCTTTTGGCCCGACACTTCTTAACCTTCAACTTAGCCCCTGGACCACATCCTCTCAGCCAGTCCCTTTTGCATGATGGTCGATATATCGGGCTTGATGGATCTTCCAACATATTCTCTATCCATAAAACGAGACCATCGTCATCTTCCTCGTCGGACTCGCCGGGGTTGATGACCACTTCCGTATCATTCCCCTCCTCTTCAAGACCTTCCTTGTCCTCAAGATTAGAAAATTCAGCACTCCTTCGTCTTCGCGGTTTTGAACTTCACCCTCCATTGCTCCTCGACCTTCTACGAGTTGTCGCTCGTATTTTTCTCGATTTCTTCGCTCATGGAGTTCGTCTAGATACGTGCTCTCCCATGGGGTAAGTTCTCTCTCCAAACTCTCCAATAATTCGAGATCTTCCCAATCCATCTCGTCCATTGGCACATAAGACATATTATTTACTCTATAAAAAATAATTCGAACAAGTCGAACCAAAAAGAAAAGAAAAACAAAAGAAATTCGGCCCCTTCAACAAAAAGGTAATAACCGAAAAAAAATCAAACAAAAGGACTAGATGACACTTTTTTTTTAAGACTCACGAAATTTTTTCGAAAATTAGAGATAAAATTCGAAAAAAATTCGAACACAAAGACTCAAAAACATCGAACCAAAGAAAAATAATGGGATAGAAAAAGTTCACGAACACCCAATCGATCACTCTCAATGAAAGCACCAATGATGACGGATCGGGTGTTGCGTTCCCTCGGCTTGTCTCGATCACGGCTTCGCCACGGCCTTGCTCTCGACGATAGGTGTGATCGACTCGGTTATTAGCCTAACTCTCTCACGATACTTGAGTTCACTCGGGTATTAGCCTCGCTACACTCTCGAAATAGATCGGGTCTTAGCCTCTCTAAATCGTTGAACTGGCTTGGGTCTTAGCCTCACCAATTCGGTTGCATGATCGAATTCTCACGAACCCTAACACACGGTTTCGAACAAACGTTCTTTTCTATTTCATCAATTCCAAGACATGAAAAACAATGAGGGATGACCCTTATTTATAGATCCTAACTATGACTAATTCTAATCTACCTAGGAAACTAATTAAAGCAATTAAATATTAAATTCCTAAACATTCTAGATACTATTGTGCAAGAAGGAAACTAAATATCTAGAGTCCTAAATTGACTAGATCTTGATCTTGCTTGGCTTGCACTCCAAACAATTCCCATCACACGCCCAAGTACTTCGGCCGCCTTCTATCTCGCGCACCGCCCTTCGGGGTTTCCTAATCCTCGTCGCGCGCGGCTTCGCGCGTGCGCGCCTCACACGCGTCACGCGCTGCCACGGTCTCGCCTAGTCCCGTGCGGACTAGGCCTCGCGCGCCTGTCGCCCAATCGCACGACAATGCCCTCGCCCAGCTGCCGCCGCCTTCCTCATGCACGTGTGCCCCATCGCTCGGCACTCCTACGCCCGCAAGGTTTAGGCCTTGCGCATGTGCGCCCCACTCGCGCGCTCTCGTCCGCGCACTCTCGCCGCCGGCTTGTTTGCGCGCGTCCTCGCCACCTACGCGGTTGCTGCCCACGCTCGATGCCTCCGTATCCTTTTCGCGCTCGCCAGCCCGCTCGCGCGTACCATCGCCACCCATGTCCCGATCACCTATTGCGCACCTGCGTACACCCGCGGTTCCACGCGTATCGCCGACGCCCGCAGCTTGCCTACTTCCTGCGCACGATCGCGCGTCACTTGCGTCCAACATCTCGGCGCCTCTTCTTCGTTTAACGTCCCGACCCTTCGACCTCTTGCGCGCATCACTGCACGATGCGCGCCATACGCCCGATAGCCGGTCCTCATTGATCCCTTTGTCCCCTGACTCCATTGGTTCTCCTGACGGCCATGGATCCCAACCATCCAACCCAATGCAGTCACCTGCACGCCATATCCAGCCATCTTCCATCCCTAGCCTTCCTCGTCTTTGAAACTCTGAATGCCACGCCCGTTTCTTCCTAGTGCACGGCCCACAGCATCGGCTTTCCTTTTGCGCCTTTGTTTTGCGTCGTCTTTTGGCCCGACACTTCTTAACCTTCAACTTAGCCCCTGGACCACATCCTCTCGGCCAGTCCCTTTTGCATGATGGTCGATATATCGGGCTTGATGGCTCTTCCAACATATTCTCTAGCCATAAAACGAGACCATCGTCACCTTCCTCGTCGGACTCGCCGGGGTTGATGACCACTTCCGTATCATTCCCCTCCTCTTCAAGACCTTCCTTGTCCTCAAGGATTAGAAAATTCAGTGCTCCTTCGTCTTCGCAGTTTTGAACTTCACCCTCCATTGCTCCTCGACCTTCTACGAGTTGTCGCTCGTATTCTTCTCGATTTCTTCGCTCATGGAGTTCGTCTAGATACGTGCTCTCCCATGGGGTAAGTTCTCTCTCCAAACTCTCCAATAATTCGAGTCTTCCCAATCCATCTCGTCCATTGGCACATAAGACATATTTTTTTTTAAGACTATAAAAAATAATGCGAACAAGTCGAACCAAAAAGAAAAGAAAAACAAAAGAAATTCGGCCCCTTCAACAAAAAGGTAATAACCGAAAAAAAAATCAATCAAAAGGACTAGATGACACTTTTTTTTTTAAGACTCACGAAATTTTTTCGAAAATTAGAGATAAAATTCGAAAAAAATTCAAACACAAAGACTCAAAAAAATCGAACCAAAGAAAAAGAATGGGATAGAAAAAGTTCACGAACACCCAATCGATCACTCTTAATGAAAGCACCAATGATGACGGATCGGGTGTTGCGTTCCCTCGACTTGTCTCGATCA
>CACSLK010027624.1:11945309-11964729 GCA_902706635.1 Striga hermonthica | reverse complement strand
CGATCAGTTTCGCTTAAGTTTTCAGTAAATTTGCGAAAATTCGCGCACTCTGATGTATTACAAGTAGCGGGGTGTTACATACATGCTCCTCAATCTCAAGGAGTTATTTGGTCATCAGTCACGGGCTGCCCGACAAGAGGCCATGAGGGTTCTGATGAACATGACCATGCGTGAGGGCACTCCCGTAAGGGAACATGTTCTTGCTATGATGGCCTAGCTGAATGAGCTGGAGGTTCTTGGGGCTTTTATTGACGGGGAAACCCAGGTCGATATAGTGCTCCAGTCTTTGCCGAAGAGTTTCGAACAATTTCAGTTGAATTACAACATGAATAAGATGTTGATGACTCTTCCGGAACTTGTTGTTGAGCTTCAGTCGGCAGAGGGCCTGTTTCGTCAAAAGACCCAACCTATGGTGGCCCAGCGGGGAGAAGCTTCCACTTCTAAGGCTCCTAAGGGCAAAAAGAGGAAGAAGTCCGTAGGAAAGGGCAAGGCGGTCATGAGTGACGCGGAACCTCGACAAAAAGCGAAGAAGCCGAAAGGCAAGTGCTACAATTGTCACCAGAAAGGACACTGGAAGGCAAACTGCCCTCTTCCCAGGAAACCCGACAAAGGTACTCCTTTTGCTTTAGTCGTTGAAACATGTTTAGCGGTGTTATCTACCAGTACCGGGTGTGTAGATACAGGGGCCACTGATCATGTCTGCAATTTATTGCAGGGTTTCCAGGAAACCAAGCGACTTAGGGAAGGAGAAGTTACCATCTAATTGGGCGATTCTAGTAGAGCGTCAGCAGTTGCAGTGGGAGATGTATATTTAGATTTTGGCTTAGATAGGTTTCTAGTTTTGAAAGATTGTCTTTATGTTCCCAGTTTTAGAAAGAATTTGATTTCAGTTTCTAAGTTGTTTATGAACGGTTTTTCCGCTACGTTTGATAATAAAGTTGTTATTCGTTTTGGCAAAAAGTTCATATGTTCTGGTTCATTAGTTGACAATCTATACATTCTAGAATCTAAGTCATCTCCACTGCAACAGAAACAATTACTTAATTCATCATCTAATCAGAATAAGAGAAAGGAACCTTCTAAAATGAACGAAACATATCTTTGGCATCTAAGACTTGGTCATATTAACCTTAGGAGGATTCAAAGGTTGGTAGCAGACGGACCCTTGCGGTCGTTAGAAGTCGAGGCTTTTCCAACTTGTGAGTCTTGCCTCGAAGGTAAGATGACTTAGAGGGTTTTTAGTTCAAAGGGGCATAGAGCCGAAGATGTGTTAGGGCTAGTTCATTCGGATCTATATGGTCCTATGAGTGTTCAAGCGAGAGGTGGTTTCGAGTACTTCGTTACGTTTCTCGATAATTACTCGAGATATGGGTACATTTTCCATCTGCACCGCAAGTCTGAATGCTTTGAGAAGTTCTTGGAGTATAAGGCAGTTGTGGAGAAGCAGTTGGGAAAAAGTATCAAGTCATTACGATCAGATCGTGGTGACGAATATCTCTCGAATGAATTTAGGAGCTACTTGACGAATAATGGGATTACGTCCCAGCCGACTGCGCCTGGCACGCCTCAGCAGAATGGCGTAGCAGAACGGAGGAATATTACTCTTATGGAAATGGTTAGGGCAATGATGAGTTATAGTACATTACCAAATTAGTTTTGGGGATATGCTCTAGAAACAGCGGTATACATTCTGAATAGAGTACCTTCTAAATCACTAACGTCTGCACCATTGGATTGTGGTCTGGGCATAAGCCTAGTCTAAGGCATCTCATGATTTGTGGTAGTCTAGCACATGTGCTGAGAACCGATACTGATAAGTTGGAATCGAGAACAAAAGTAAGGTTTGTGGGATATTCTATGGAAACAAAAGGTGGTCTATTTTATAGTCCCGAGGACCAGAAAATAATCCTTAGCATGAATGCTAGGTTCTTGGAAGAAGACTATTTCTTAGATCATAAGCCTAGTAGTAGACATGTTCTTGAGGAGTTAAAGGGAGTGAGTACTTCAGTACCGAGTGCGCTAGATGTTACACCACAAAGTACTACAACACGTATCGCTGATGATGCACCTGATCAGGTAGTACCTCGTCGTAGTGGAAGGGTTGTCTGGGAGCCGGAACGGTTCATGGGTCTGGGAGATTCTTCTGAGGCCGTCCAGGACGTTCTTGAATCTGACCCATGCACATACAATTAGGCACTCCAAGATAGGGACACAGAGTCTTGGCAAAAGGAGATGAAATCTGAAATAGAGTCAATGGACACTAATCAAGTCTGGGATCTTGTAGAGCCACCCAGTGGCGTTCGCACCATTGGATGCAAGTGGGTCTGTAAGAGAAAGAGAGGAGCAGATGGGAAGGTTGAGACCTTCAAATATAGGCTTGTTGCGAAAGGATACACTCAGAAAGAAAGGATCGATTATGAGGAAACCTTTTCGCTGGTAGCCATGCTAAAATCCATCAGGATTCTCTTGGTTGTGGCCGCTCATATGGATTATGAGATTTGGCAAATGGATGTCAAGACCGCTTTCCTTAACGAAAATTTAGACGAGGACATCTATATACAGAAACCAGAAGGATTCATTGCAAAGGGCCAAGAGCATCTGGTCTGCAAGCTGAAGAGGTCCATTTATGGACTGAAGCAGGCTTCGAGGTCTTGGAACATCCATTTTGACGAGGTTGTCCAATCGTATGGATTTACCCAATGTCCAGATGAGCACTATGTGTACAAGAAAAGTGATGGAAACGTGGTGGTGTTTCTAGTGCTGTACGTGGATGATATTCTTCTCATTGAAAACAGTGTGAAGATGTTGTTAGACGTAAATGTATGGTTATCCAAGCAGTTTGATATGAAGGATTTGGGAGAATTAGGACATGTTCTCGGAATCAAGGTCATTCGCGACTGAGAGAAGAGAAAGTTGTGCCTATCCCAATCCACATACATAGACACTGTCCTAAAGCGTTTCAACATGCAGTATTCCAAGAAAGGGGATTTACCCTTTCGGCACGGAATACCTCTATCTAAGAGGATGTCCCAGAAGACACCTCAAGAGATAGAGGACATGAGGCAGTTCCTTATGCATCGGCAGTAGGAAGACTCATGTATTCTATGTTGTGCACGTGACCTGATATTTGTTATGCCGTGGGCATGGTAGCAAGATACCAGAGTAATCCAGGACCGAAAAATTTGTCTGCGGTAAAACATATACTCAAGTACCTACGTAAGACTAAGGAGTACATGTTGATTTACCAGGCAGATGAATTGCTTCCGTTGGGTTACACCGATTCTAACTTCCAGGTAGATTGGTACGAAAGCAATTCAACCTCAGGGTTTGTGTTTACTTTAGGAGGAGGAGCCATAGTATGGAGGAGTGTCAAGCAGAAATGCGTGGCGGACTCAACCATGGAGGCTGAGTATGTAGCAGCCTCAGAGGCAGTGAAAGAAGCTGTCTGGCTCAGGAATTTTCTCCTCGACCTTGATGTGGTACCGAGTTTGCCCGTTGTGATTATAGTGTTCTGTGATAATAGCGGAGCAGTAGCAAATTCGAAGGAGCCACGGACTCATAAAGCGAGTAAACACATAGAGCGCAAGTACCACCTGATACGAGAAATCGTTGGACGAGGAGAAGTCATTGTTGCCAAGATACAATCAGAGGACAACCTAGCAGATCCTTTTACGAAGAGCCTACCGGCGAAAGTCTTTACAAGACACGTAGAAGGAATGGGAGTCAGATGTTAGGGCAACATAGTAGACTAATCTTTGAGAATTAGATAGAAAGAAATTGTGGTTATTTTGTTTAGCCATGAGCTTAGAAAGCATAAGTGGGAGATTGTTAGAGGTATGCTGTAAAAGCGATGCTTTGCAGATTCTATCAATTCCATTTTGATCTGGCCATCATGCTTCGGTCAAAGTACATATGTTTGCAGTTTATTTATTTATGCAATACATACTCCATGTCTTATATTAAGGTAGTGTGGTTCGAAGAGTTTCGAACAAAAAGATCACCTATCGGTTCTTTATAAGACTAAACTATTCGTTTACAGTCTAGACTGGCAGTGAGACCCCACTTGGAAAAAGACTGTAGTGTATTCTTGATTCAGTTGGTCTTTGACGAAAGGATTACATTAGCACTTATGTTAAGTGTTGAACAGGACCACGGAAGGATAAGGATATGAGACTCACTGACCGTTGTTGTAACCTAGACCTTCAGTGATTGATGCGTTCTCTTAAGCTGTAAGATAATATAAAATAGGCATATATTTTTATTTCTAATTTATTTGATTTACCAAGTGATTCATATTTTATTAGGATGACATACGAGGTATTTTGGTAAGTAAGAATAATTATATGATGTGCTATTATAAATTATTTACTGTCACTATGTTCTAGTGCGCTGGATTGATGACGTCCCCGAAATGAGCTCAGGAAGGAACATTGTGTTGAACCCTGTAGGTAGACGATTGTCTGACATAATGGTTAAGGTCTGAGTGGTACTAATTTCGGAAATGAATAAGAAGTTTATTAATTATTTTGTCAGTAATTTAATTAATCAACGGACGTTATATCTTAAACATAGGGAGGTAAATCGATCAATCAGATTAATATTATTTAATCATGGAGGCTCGATTTTATTGGTAAAATAGTGGCTAAATGAGGAGAGCAATAATATTACTCTAGTGGGATGTTTTATTATTTAATTCCATTAAATAGGAATTAATTTTGTTCCATATTAATTAATTAATTAGGAGAATAAAATTCCTACTAGAATCTTCTCTTGGGATTAGGAGACTTGGGAGTCTTCTAGAAGATGGACATTAGTAGGAAATGTATATCCTACATTATATTATTAATTGGAGTAAAATTAGGCTTCCTAAATTAGGGATTAATTTTATTCCATGATTATTAATTTAATTAAGAAAGATAATCCTACAAGGATCTTCTCTAGTGTTAGGAGACTTAGGAGTCTTCTAGAAGAGATGGATTAGTAGGAGATCTCCTTCCTAGATTAAGTTAGTATTGGATTAGAATTAGGATTCCTAGGCCTAATGGAATAAGCCCATATTTAGCACCTTGTTAAGGTCCCTAAAGGAGCCTATAAATACACCATGTCCCAACCTCTCCTACATGTTGTCTTGGCCGATTTTTCTCTTCTACATACACGAGAGAATTACATCGTTCGAGAGTTAGGGAGATTCGATTAAACGCTCCACCAAGTTTAATCGAAGTAGGTGTTTAGGTAATTCGTTAGAAGGCTTTTAGGTACAATTTATTCGAGCCTTTATATTTATATTTTTCGGTAATCATCATCACCTCATCACCGCCCATCGCCGTCGTGATCCACCGCTGGAAAACACCCATCGCCGCCGGTCGCCACCCAAGCCCAGCCACGCGCAGCCAAACGCTACCGCGAATAGTTGCGCATAGCCGAGCCCAGTCCGCGACACCCAGTGACGCCTACCGTGTGCTCTCAGCGCCCAGCAACCGTCCGCGAGCTCCCAGCACTGCCTGCCTGCTCGCCGATTGCTCCAGCTGCCAGTCGTCCTGCCCGCGAGATCCCAGCGCCCGTCCCCGACGCGCCTGCTATTCCTCGTACGCCCAGGAGAGCCGCAGTACACGCCCGCGTTATCCCAGACGCCAGCTAATACAAGTCTCGCACCCCGTCTGGCTGGAAACTGCCCCAAGCTCGTTCTCCTCGCCGGTTGAACGCGGAACCTGCACGAAACTCCCACACCAGAGGTGTTTTCCGTTGAAGAGCCTCCAACGCTCATGTCAGATCTTGAGAGATAATATAAGTGTGTCAAAATATGTGAGAGTATGAGAGATTGTGTTCAAAGTGAGGATTCTCGTCCCTATTTATAGGGACGAGCTATCTGTTCTACACGCGCGGGTAGGGCGAGTTTGGCCAACCTTTCTCTGCTCGTCCGTACAATGGCGCGCCTCCACTATCCTTGACGTCAGGGAACGCGTCCAATCTGTCAGAGAATGTCAGAGTTCGTTATAGCCATAGGCCACTCATAGAATGCCGTGTGTCCTCCTTTCACGTGCCGGATATTCCCTTGTGCACTCTGCTGTTGACCAATTCTGTACGACCACGTCCTATCCGACCATCCTTCCTCGACCAACTCCTCGAGTAGCTGATGTTTGTCGACCACTTCTGAACTTGCCTCTACTGTCTGCTCTCTGTTCTTCATTGCAGGTTTCTGGTCCGGTTCGACCCTACCATTTGACCCGTCTTGTTTAGCTAACCCGACGAACTAGTCTTATTTTCTCCGACTAGCCCCACAAACCGGTCTGACATATAATATCCCATCTCATCTAGTTCCCCCACTCTGGTCGAGTCTGAATGACTCGATCTAAGAGTAGGCTTTCATCTATGTCGTGGAGATTCTGCTTCCTCTTTTCCGACCACCTGACACATTTCCTTCCTTTGCACATTTACTTCTCTTTCTAACCGCCATTCTGCGCTTTTTGAATTTCAAACTTCACCATTTGTCCGCCCTTTTGGGATGCGTCTTTTCGTCTGCTCAGAAGTTATGATAGCCTCGTGACCTGTGTTACCTTGAATCTTGCTTCCACTCCTGTGCACCTCTTTTTCCCTACCGTTGGATTTTCTACTCTAATCCTACGGCTCCTGACACGCGTCTGTTCGCTTTTCCCTCGATCGCAGCACTTCATTACTTATGATCCTACGGTCGGCGATCTCTCCCCTTCACTTTTTGCCCTTATAAATATCCTCACTTAGGGAAATTTTTCCCTTTTCTTCACTACCGCATTCCGTCGCACTAGAGCTTTCTGCAACTGTCGAGCATCCTGCAACCCTGAATCCTCTGTTCTATCTGCAAGCTTTTCGTCGTTCACCATGAGTAAGTCTTCTTAACATTCAACTTATGTTTGTTATCTTTTTCGGGTTCTTTATCTTTCTCTCGAAGCTCTTCTCGATTCGGGCCCCGCCCATTGTTCGTCCATCCCGCTGTGCTCTCCTACGTTCTTTTTCACCTTGTTCTTTGCTTTTGCTCTTTCCTCTGATTAATTATAATTTTTCTTTCTTTTATCTCAGATTTTGCTACTTCGAGTGTAAATGATCGATACAACGGGAAGGACCTGACTCCCCCTTCTTCTTCCGCGACTCTTAGCCTATCGAGCGATTGTGTACAAGAAATTCTTCAGCTTGGCCCCTTTCCATCTTTCCCCCTGCGACGGTCAGCGATAGTCCTACAGCCACTGCTGTCTCTCCTTCCACCTACCTTGTCGACCAACCGGAGGACGAAGTTACCAGCCGCCCTCCTTCTCCTCCAGCCGAGCGTGCTCGTCGAGCTATCGGCCAAGATGACGAGATCGAAGATGAGGATGATCCTCAGGACCACATCCCGCTGTCTGCCCATGATCCAGCAGACTTTGTTCCTTTTTCCTCTCGCGCCCCGCCCTCTTCGACCATACCTTCTTGCTCCTATCAACCCAAGTCATCCAAGCGGTCCAAGTCATCCAAACTGTCTTCGAGCGTTACCCGTCTCGACTTTGATTTAATTGGTCATCCCGGGACTGCTCGCACCCCTGGTGATGATGATACCTACGATAACCCTCCTGAGGGTTATTATACCTTCTCCCAATCCCATTTCGACCTAGGCCTTCGCTTCCCTATCTGCCAGGAATTAATCGACATGTGCGGTTTATATGGTCTGCCTCTCAACCAGATCACTCCAAACGCCTTCCGGACTTTAGCAACTTTTATTGTTTTGTCCATGGTCCGCATGGGTAGAGTAGATTTAGATTTCTTTGTTTATTGTTATTTTGCTTCAAAACAATTAGACGACCTCTATTTAAAAATCCGTAATAAAGCTTGTTTCATTACTGATCGACCATCTAATGTCCCAAGATGGAAAGATCTGTTTGTATATACATGACCCCCGCAGCCTTACCCTTGGGCGCCCACCCCCTGGTTCACGGAGGTGCCCCTTAAACCTGCTCGTCCTTCTCCCAACCCAATATTCGACTGCCGTATACAAGTGTGGAACTCGAATCCCGTCGCCTCTACTCCTTTACTCGAAGATGATAACCTCCTCCACCCTAGTGGAATTTTGACCCATAAAAAATTTTCGCCTCCTCTAGCCGAGACTATTCTCCAAATCCGAGTTCACCTCGCTCTAGCTGAAGCTAATCCGAAAGCTCGAGTAGGTGCTCGATTTTAGCGTTGTTGTCTATTTTAGATTTATTTTTTCATATCATCGACTAACTTTCTTCGACTTTGCAATTTGTTGGTACAGAGGGATTTTTGCACAAACCCGGCCTCAAAAAATCTGGCGATAGGAGGTTCGCTCATAAGAACACCTCAGCCAATGTCCAGAAGGCCAAGGGGCAATCCTCGACTAAAGATGTGAACTCTCGACTGGAGAAGTCCAGCGTTGGTGCTTCTTCTCACTCGAGCAAGCAACGGGCTCCTCCTTCTCCGCCCAGGCATGTCGAGCGCCACCTCAGTCACTCGACCAGAGAGGGCGACGCATCCAAGAAATGTCCTCGGTCCGAGGTGACTGGTCCGCATTCCTCCCATCTTCCGCCTTCCCCCAAGCGGTCCCAGCTTGAGGTGACTTCTGCAGGGTATCCCCTTCCCCCACATGCTCCTCCTCTCTTCTTGGTGTCAGCTGGACTTCGGGAGGCTGTGTCTCGACTGATGAGTTTCCTACCATTCAACGATACGCACCGATGGGGGATGAATCGTCGAAATCAAGTCGAATATGGCATTCGCGCAGTGACACAAGTATATCTCCTTTCTAGCACTGTCTTCTAGTATCCTGCTTTGCGTCCTTCTCATTTTTCTTCTTGCTACAGACTCCGGTCTCCATCGTGCCTCTCCTCGAGGAGACGATGAATGGTTCTGGTCGCCCGATTCCTGTGCTCGAGGGCGACAACAGGCACCTCGAGGAGGAGAATAGGAGGTTAAAGGACGAGAATGAGGACTTGCTCAAAATACGCCACGCCTTGGCTGAGCAGCTGAAGAAAGATAAGCAACGCTACCAAGATGCGTTGAAGGGCAAGTATAAAGCCCTTGAAGTGGAGAGGGCTAGTCGGAAGACAAAAGTCGAGGCTGCCGCTATTACTGCAATTGAGCAGTCTCGTCGGGCTTTGTGGAGGACCCAAGTTGGTCAGACTTTTCTCTGGGCCTATCGGGAGCAGCTGATTAAAGATTACTTGTGCTCGATGGCGTTCTTTAATAAGGCTGCTGAGATGGGGATGGACTTCTACACCTACAGCATGGAGGAGGTCAAGCGCCAGCTAAAAGAGATAGGATTCACGGGCGAGCTCGATCAAGATAAGACATGGGAGGCGATTCCCTCTGCTCCCTCTAACTTCACCGGCGATCCCAGTTTGCCTACTGAGCATCCTTGGTGGACCGAGTCTTTAGAGCGGACTTTGGCGGGGGATCCTTCCTTGAAGAGCTCTTTCTATATGCCCAGCCCGGCGAGGCACCCCTGGTTCGTCTTTCTGTAGCCATTCTTCCTCCCCAACCTTTGACCACCAATGCTCCTCTATGGCTGCCCAGTCGACCACTACGGCCCAGTTGGGGTTTGCTGCTTTTGCCTCGTCGGCTATAAGCACTCAATCAACTGTTGCCGCCATGTCCTCAGCTACGGCTGCCCAGTCGACTTCCGCAGCGCAGACGTCTGCTGCTATGTCTTCATCCTCTATCGTCGCTGCCCAGTCGACTAGCGCAGCTCCCTCTGCCACTGTCCCTTCGAAGTAGTTTAGGCATTAACGATGTATTTTCATTTTTTTTTTGGTGCAGTTTGTAACCTTGTACTCCTAATTGCATGGAATGAAAGCTTTAGTTTTGTTTTCCTCGTGTTGTGTGATGCTTTTATTTTGCTACTCCGTATGCTGCTTTGTATTATGACTTTCTATAGAGATGTTGATTATGATCCTTGTCGTGTGGATGGTCTTTTCATATCCACGACCACTCGCCCACCTGTTTAGGTAGAATGGTAACCTTTGTGCTCGACACTCTTCATGACATGAAACTAATCTCCGCTTAACAATGTGATAGACCATAATATCCACGACCACTTGCCCAACCCAAGGGATGTTCCAAAAACAAGCGACCTTCGCCCACCCCTTGGTCGGGGCGTTCCGAAAACAAGCGACTTTCGCCCACCCCTTGGTCGGGGTGTTCCGAAAATGAAGGACTTTGGTCTTCTCACTTGCCCACCCCAAGGGATGTTCTGAAAACATTATGGTCGTCCAGCCTGGAGGCGTGGACGTTTTCGACAACATGACCGACCCTTTGAGTGTTCCAAAAACAAGCGACCTTCGCCCACCCCTTGGTCAGGGTGTTCTGAAAATGAAGGACTTTGGTCTTCTCACTTGCCCACCCCAAGGGATGTTCCGAAAACATTATGGTCGTCCAGCCCGGAGGCGTGGATGTTGTCGACCACATGCCCACCCCTTGGAGTGTTCCGAAAACAAGCGACCTTCGCCCACCCCTTGGTCGGGGTGTTCCAAAAACGAAGGACTTTGGTCTTCTCACTTGCCCACCCCAAGGGATGTTCCGAAAACATTATGGTCGTCCAACTCGGAGGCGTGGACGTTGTCGACCACATGCCCACCCCTTGGAGTGTTCCGAAAACAAGCGACCTTCGCCCACCCCTTGGTCTGGGTGTTCCGAAAACAAAGGACTTTGGTCTTCTCGCTTGCCCACCCCAAGGGATGTTTCGAAAACATTGTGGTGGTCCAGCCCAGAGGCGTGAACGTTGTCGACCACATGCCCACCCCTTGGAGTCTTCCGAAAATAAGCGACCTTCGCCCACCCCTTGGTCGGGGTGTTTCAAAAATGAAGGACTTTGGTCTTCTCACTTGCCCACCCCAAGGGATGTTCCGAAAACATTGTGGTCGTCCAACCCAGAGGCGTGGACGTTGTCGACCACATGCCCACCCCTTGGAGTGTTCCAAAAACAAGCGACCTTCGCCCACCCCTTGGTCGGGGTGTTCCGAAAATGAAGGACTTTTCTCTTGCTTCCAATGATGGCGGGCAGGGGTTACGTCCGTGATTCCACGCGCATCCAACAAGAAATTCCAAAAAATTTTATAAGTGATCGGCTTGTATTATACGTATCGGATTTAGGATCCATGTAAGCACGTGTAAAGTTTCCAGGTGAATTACGACTGTGCCATTAAATATATCAAACCGAATTTGTGAATGACATGTTGTGAGAAATTAACGGTGGATATGAACAGAAATCAGTATTTTGGCTATCCTTGAACAAAATTTGCTTCGAAACTACATTAGTCCAACTTGCTCGAGCATAAAAAGGAGTCATAACAGTTTATACATAATATTTTTTCAGATTAGCTACGTTCTACGACCTGGCTAGCGATCTGCCCTCAGCGTACTTCAAGGAATATGCTCTTCCTGCATGGACTTTTTCGACCAGATATGGTCCTTCCCAATTAGGCTCCAGCTTTCCTACATGTTTGAGCACGTCCACCCTTTTCCAGACTAGATCGCCCACCTGAAATCGACGGATTTTCACTTTCCTGTCATGGGCTGCTCTCATCCGTTGTTTGTACACCTCCACTCTGGTCGAGGCTTGCTCCCTGAGTTCTTCAATCGTATCCAAGGCAGCCAGCATGAGTTCTTCATTTTGACCCCGGTCATACGCGCTCATTCGTTGGGATTGCAATTCTAGTTCGACTGGCAACAGCGCCTCCATCCCATAGACCAAGCTGAAAGGTGTCTCCCCAGTGGTCGACCTCGGGGTAGTTCTGTAAGCCCAGAGTACGAATTTCAGCTCGTCGACCCACGCCCCTGAGGCTTTTTCCAGTCTTGTCTTCAGCCCGTTCAATATAATCCTGTTGGTCACTTCCACTTGCCCATTGGCCTGCGGGTGGGCGACGGAGGCAAAGTGCTGCTCGATTCCCATCTCCTCGCACCACGCCCTATCCCGCTTGCCATTGAATTGCATTCCATTATCAGATATCAAGACTTTGGGAACCACAAACCGACAACAAATGTTGTTATACAGAAATTGGATTACTTTCTCCTCCGTGATCTTGGCCAGTGGCTCATCTTCCACCCACTTCGTAAAGTAATCGACCGCTACGATTAAGAATTTCCGTTGCCCTATTGCCTGCGGCATTGGCCTCACCAGGTTGATTCCCCACTGCTCGAACAGAATTGGTGCACTCATGGTGGTCATTGTCTCAGCGGGTTGGTGGATAAGCGGGTCGTGTTTCTGACATTGCAAGCATCTTTTGGTCATCTCCTTGGCATCCGTCTTCATTGTCGGCCAGAAATACCCTGCTCTCAAGATTTTTTCCACCCTGGCTCCAGCCTTGCTGTGGTCGCTGCAGCATCCTTCGTGCACCTCTTTGAGGACATACCGACCTTCTTCCTTGGTCACACACCGCAAATGTGGTCTGGAATACGATCGCTTGTAAAGAATCCCCCTTGTTCGAAAAACCTTCTCACTACTTTGACTGTTCCTTCTCTCAACTCTTTCAGGATCAAAGCTCTCCAGTCTTCTACTTCCTCAATCTCTACCATTTCTGCTTCGACCATACTTTTTTCCATGTGGAGCAGGGTCGCACTTCTGCTCTTACAGTCTACCAAACTCTAAGCGATTTTAGATAACAGGTCGGCCCGACCATTCTCTCCTCTTGGTATTTGCATTAGCTCGAATGACCCGAATTCTTCAGCCTCTTCATATCGTTCACATAACGATGCAGCCTGTCCTCCTTGATCTCGAAACTCTCTTGGAACTGTCCGACCAACAGCTGAGAATCAGAATGGACCTGGATTTTTCGAGCACCCCCATCCAGAGCTAGCTGTAGCCCCTTTATCACCGCCTCGTATTCTGCCTCATTGTTTGATATCTGAAACCCCATTTTAACAGCAAACTCCAAGTAATCTCCCTTGGGCGACACTAAGACTATGCCCAGGCCCGCTCCACTTCTCGAAACTGAGCCATCCGTGAACAGTTGCCACATTCCCTCCATTTTCTCTTCCTCATTCGTACCCTCCTGAATAAAATCGGCCAATACTTGCGCTTTGATCGTCCTTCCTGGCTCATAAAGGATAGAGTATTCGCTTAGCTCAACCACCCACTTCACCAATCGTCCAGATACTGCTGGTTGGCCTAAAGTCTGCTTCAGAGGCATGTTTGTTTGCACCTTGACTTTATGGTTTAGGAAATATAGTCTTAGCTTTCGAACCGTCACGATCACCGCCAATGCACACTTCTCAATCTCTGAGTACCTCAACTCTGCTCCCTGCATTACTCAACTGACATAGTATATTGGGAACTGTGGTACCCCCTCCTCACGCAACAACACCGAGCTTACTGCATTCTCGCCCACCGATATGTAGAGCACGAGCTCTTCTCCATGTACTGGCTTAGCTAGCAAGGGAAAATTTGCCAACACATCCCACAACTCCTCGAAGGCCTTCTGGGCTTCCTCCGTCCACTGGAATTTCGAGCTCTTCTTCAACGTCTTGAACAGAGGACCACTCTTCTCAGCCACTTGAGAGATGAACCTGCTTAACCCTGCTATTCCACCAGTCAGTATTTGAACCTCCTTCACACTGGCAGGTGGCTTCATCTCGATCACCGCTCTTACCTTCTCAGGATTTACCTCTATTCCCCGCTTCGTTACCATGTATCCTAAGAACTTCCCTACCTTCACACCAAATGAACACTTGGTTGGATTAAGCTTCATGCCATACCTTTTCAGTGTTTGGAAAGTCTCCCTCAGGTCGCCCACATGATCCGCCTCCATCCTGCTCTTTACCAACATGTCATCGACATATACCTCTATATTTCTTCCCAACTGGTCTTTGAAAATATGGTCGACTAGCCTTTGGTAAGTAGCCCTGACGTTCTTCAATCCGAATGGCATAACCACATAACAATAGGTGCCTTTGCTCGTTATGAAGCTCACCCTCTTCCAATATTCCTTTGCCCAGGGGATTTGATGGTACCCTTGCGAGGCATCCATTAAATTGAGCAGTTCGCATCCCGCTGTGGAGTCTACCAGTTGGTTGATCCGCGGCCGCGGGTATAGATTCTTTGGGCAAGCCTTATTCAGATCACAAAAATCGATGCACATCCTCCATTTTCCTTCTGATTTGGACACCATCACCGTGTTGGGTAACCATTCTGGGAACTGGATCTTCTTGATGTGCCCGACATTCAACAACTTCTCGACCTCTTGCTCGATTATCTTGTCCATTTCTGCGCCGTGGTGTCTCCTCTTCTGTTTCACTGGTCTCACACTAAGATCAATATTTTGCCTGTGCTCGATCGCTCTGGCTTCAATTCCTGTTAATTCTTCCACCGTATACGCGAATATGTCTGCGAACTCCCTTATTAAACTGACCAGCCTAGATCTGATCGGCTCTTCCAGATCCTTTCCAATCCTAAACTTTCGATCATCACTTCCCTGCACCATCTGGACTTCCTCGACCTCACCACCAGGTTGTATGTCCACCTTCTCTTTTCCTTTGCCTTGCCATCCCTTCTCCTCATTCGACCTCGACCCTCCTGGTCGATCAGGCTTCTCTTCCTCGCCTTTCAAGTGTTTTTTCGACATCTACTTGTTATTGTTGACTGTGGTTTGGTAGCAAATCCTCGAGATGAGCTGGTCCCCTGCAATCTCGCCAACATTTTCACCCACAAGATATTTGATCGTCATGTGATATGTAGACACGACCGCCTGGAATGTGTTCAGCCCTGTTCGCCCCAAAATGATATTATACGACGACTCCGCACCGACCACCACAAAGCGCACCATCCTGACCTTCCGGGTATCACCCGACCCCAATGCCACAGTTAGACTTACCTCGCCCATTGGCATCACCTCTCCTCCGTTGAAGCCATACAAGTCCGTCGCCACTGGTTTCAATTCCACATTCAAATGCTTGTTGATTTGGGCGAAGCAGTCATAGAACATCACATCGACCGACCTCCCAGTGTCGATGAACACCCTATTCACATCGAAAACTGCTACCTCTGCTGTGATGACCAGCGTGTCATTATGGGGTAGTAAAACCTCCTCCACATCTTTTGCCCGAAATCTGATTACCGGCATTCATCCAGTTATCCCGACCTCCTCCCTCTTACGCTTCATTGCTCGCACATGCCCTTTTCGTGCATTGTTCGAGTCTCCATCCGTGGGCCCTCCTGAAATCATAGAAATTGTGCCCCTCTTCGCGGGCACCTCCCCCCTCGGTTCCTCTCGACCATCATCTTGTCACCTCATTCTCTCCCTTCTAGTATCGTCTTCTCTTTCATCGTCCCTATCTCTCCTCGCTACCGAATCCTCCCTACACATTCTCCTCTTCTTACCTCGTGGTCGATCACGGATAATAAACTCTTTCAAGTGTCCCGCCAGTATGAGACGCTCGATTTTGTCTTTCAAGTGCCTACAATCCTCCGTGTTATGTCCATAATCCCTATGGAATCTGCAGTATTTATTCGACCTGGGTTTGGTTGGTCCTTCGAACCTCGTCGCCGGCCACGTGACCTCCTTGCTCTCAAGATTCTCCTCGATGGCGGCCAAAACTTCGCCCACCTGGGCGTTGATAGGAGTGAAGTTGTTATATCTTTGATCATTTGGTAGCTGGGGTTGTCCTTGCCAGCGATCTTCTCGCCCTCCTCGGAACGTATTTCGCCCATCCCTTCTTGGCGACAGCTTCTTAGATGAGCCTCTTCTTGGGGAACTCTTTCTAGGTGATCCCCTCCTGGGCGAGCTCGGCCTTCCCTTCCCTTGCTCAGGTTTCACCACCTCCTCAAGTTTGGCAAACTCAGCCTCCGTTTCTTCCAAATTGATGTACTTCTTGCATCTCTTAAGCACCTCATCGTAGGTTTGAGCAGGCGTCTTTGCTAATGATGTTCGACATGGTCCTGGTCGCAGACTCCTAATCAATCCTCCCGCCTTTACCTCGTCGCCCGCCGTGGGCACCTCTAAACACATCTGATTGTATCGAGCAACATATTTCTGCAGGGACTCTTTCTCGCTTTGTCGCATCGCCATCAGAGTGATGTATGTCTTCTCCTGCGCAACCGCACTTGAATATTGATTGGTAAGTTGTCCTACGAAATTCTCAAAGTCTTTGATCGAACCGGGAGCTAATTGGTGGAACCAGTCGAGCGCGCCTCCTCGCAAGGTCGACAGGAAAGCCCTGCAACTGACCGGATCCGAGTACCCGTGCAAGACAGATATGTTTTCGAATGTCCTCAAATGCCTTGGTGGATCGCTCGACCCATCAAAAATCAAGTTTATCTCCTGGAAACTCGCGAGTAATGGTGCAGCTAGAATTTCCCTCGAGAACGGGTGTTCTCGAGCACGCCTGTCCGGCCTTCCCTCCACCTTCTCCTGCAGCTACCGGAACTGCTCAGCATCCTCTCCATCGCCCTATGTTTGTGCTCCCCTCCTCCGCCATAACTCGACACGTCCTCCTCTTGCGTCTCCGGTACCGTGGCCGGTGTGGTAGCAGCCTGGGATGTCTGGTGACTGACCTGCTGCACAGCTTGCGCCGCCGCGTTGGCGATTATCCTCTGCATCTCTTCCCTCGTCCTGGTTACCATTTGTTGGGCAGGGGGTTGCGGTGCTCATCCTGTTGGCGGCGCCATCGTCTGCACCAATGGTCCAACCTGTTGCGCCACAACCATGCCTGCTTGCAACGGCGCGAGGGCTGCCGTCGGCGCTGCTTCACGAGCTTCGTGCTCTATGCTCATGCCTTCTTCTCCATCTAGGATCGTCGCACCCTGAGGCATCGGCGTTGGGGTCATCGGTGTTTGTGATGGCCCGGAGAAACCAGGTGGAGGTCTTGCTCCCATCGGTCTTGTCGTCGTCCACGCTTCATCGAACGACGACTGCAAATTCACTCGAGGAACTCCGTCCACCATAGCTGAGCTCAGAACACAACTTTTTGAACGAAGTCCCACAGGCGGCGCCAATGATACAAGTCTCGCACCCCGTCCAGCTGGAAACCACCCCAAGCTCGTTCTCCTTGCCGGTCGAACGCGGAACCTCTACGAAACTACCACACCGGAGGTGTTTTCCGGTGAAGAGCCTCCAACGCTCAAGTCAGATCATGAGAGATAGTATAAGTGTGTCAAAATATGTGAGAGTATGAGCGATTGTGTTCAAAGTGAGGTTTCTCGTCCCTATTTATAGGGACGAGCTACATGTTCTACACGCGCGGGTAGGGCGAGTTTGGCTAACCTTCCCCTGCTCATCTGTACAACGGTACGCCTCCACTATCCTTGACGTCAGGGAACGCGTCCAATCTGTTAGAGAATGTCAGAGTTCGTTACAGCCATAGGCCACTCATAGAATGCCGCGTGTCCTCCTTTCACGTGCTGGAGATTCCCTTGTGCACTCTGCTGTTCGACCAATACTGTACAACCACGTCCTATCCGACCATCCTTCCTCGACCAACTCCTCGAGTAGCTGATGTTTGTCGACCACTTCTGAACTCGCCTCTACTGTCTGCTCTATGTTCTTTGTTGCAGGTGCCTGGTCCGGTTCGACCCTACCATTTGACCCGTCTTGATTAGCTAACCCGACGAACCAGTCTTACTTTCTCCGGCTAGCGCCACAAACCGGTCTGGCATATAATATCTCATATCACCAGCACCTAGTCCGCGAAGGCCTAGGAGTCCCAGCGCACGTCCGCGACACGCACGCCAGCGTGATACGGAAGTGGTCATCAACCCAGGCGAGTCAGAGGATGAGGATGGCGATGATCTCAACATATGGTTGGAAAACATGCTAGAGGAGCCATCAAGTCCAATATATCGACCTTCTTGTGTATGAGATTGGCCAAAAGGATGCGGTCCGAAGTCAAAGGTCAAGTCTAGGAAGTACAAGGCCAAGCAAGCTCGAAGGAAACACAAGACAAAGGCTAAGGAAGGGAAGTGTTGGTGCAAGCCTTGTGCAAGAAAAAGACGAGTTTGGAAGATGGGGGCTCAAAGGAGAGGTAGGCAAAGAATGGAGGATGGATGGATATGGCGAGCTGGAGATTGTATTAGCTTAGAAGGTTGGGACCCATGGACAACGGGAGAGAATGACAACAAAGGGGACGACGGTGATCGGCTATTGAGCGAATGGCGCGCATCGGCCCATGATGTGCGCGGTCGGACGGAGCAGGATACACGGGCAGCTCCGGTCATTGGCGAGGACGTGCTAGCGTCGGGCGGCATGGATGCTAGGGATGCGGAAAGTGCGACTAGCGCGCACGCGAATGAAGGCCTAGGCCTAGGGGGCCTAGGAAAGGCGGCAGCGCACGTGGGCGAGGAAGTCGGCAATGGCGCGGGGCGCGATGACGATGGCGAGACGTCGGGCGTGTGCAGCAATCGCGCGGGTGGCGAGGACGCGCGGGTCACGGCCAGCATTAGCAGGGCGCGCGCATGGACGCGCGAGTATGGTGCAGACGTGCAAAGCCTAAGCCGCACGGGCTTAGGAATAACGGGCGCGGGCGCTCACACGCAGGAGATGAGCAATGGACGCGAGGCGCGCACAATGGCGCACGAGTGTGGGGCAAGAGCGAGAGACCTAGACCGCATAGGAGTGTGTGAGGCGTGAGCAGTGGACGCGTGGAGCACGGACGAGGCGCGCGATGCCTCGCGCGCCAAGGTGTAGGAAAGCGGTCGAGGGCGGCGCGCAAGATGCGACGCGTATGAAAGGCGGCCGAAGGATTTTTGTGCACAAGACTTAAGCTTCTAGAAATTCTTGGAGTGCCAGACAAGACATTAGTAGTTTTAGTAATAATAAGATTTTATTTCTATGTTGCTTTTCATTATAGAATTAGTAGATCTAGATCTATTAGGCTTAGATTTAATTTATGCATCTATAAATACCCATGTACCTCTTCATTATTAGGAAGTCTTGGAATTGATGAGTGAATAGAAAAGGGGGAACTTGATGTTCTTACGTGTGTTTAAACAAGGCCGTTAGTGCGTGTTTACATACAGTGTCGGAGAGAAGGCCATTAGTGCGTCTTGAAGTCACGGTGTCTAAGAGATGGCCGTAGTGCGTCTGTTGGTCACATCTATCGTGTGTAGTCGAAGGCCCGAGTGCACGATTACATATACCCGAATACGCAACAATGGCGATCAACACTCTCGATCACTCATCATTGGTGCTTTCATTGAGAGGGTTTCATTGAAGGGTATCCGATCAAGGTTATTGTTTATCTATCTTTTATTTTTTTTGGTTATTACCTTTTGCTCAGGGGCCGAATTTCTCTTAGTTTTTTTGAATTTTTTTGGTTCAAAATTTTTGCTTTTTTTCTCTTAGTTTTTCAAGAATTTGAGTGTTCAGTTAAAAAAAAAGTGTCATCTAGTCCTTTGCTATTTTTCATAGTCTTAAAAAAATATATATATATAATTTTTCAGTTTGGTTCGATTTTTCGAGAGAGTCAAAAAAAAAAA
>CACSLK010027624.1:11930881-11942788 GCA_902706635.1 Striga hermonthica | reverse complement strand
CGGGGCGGGGGTCACTGGAGAGGAGGTCGCGAAAGGGGAGGCTCGTCGGGTCCACCGTTCACGTCGGAGATGGCGAAAGGAGACTCACGATGGAACAGCGAGTCATATCGTTCTTATTTGCTGCTCGTCGGAAGGCTCGAACAGCGGTCAGAGACAACGGGAAAACAAAATTGCTGGTCCTCGCCGGTTATGGTTGCAGCGGCTGGGGCTCGTCGGACTGCCGTTCTCGTGGAGGAACTGATCGTGGATTGCTGCTCACAACAACCGTGGTGATGATGGTGACCGGAAGTTCACGGACAACAGGGCCGCGATGGAGGTTTTTCTGCCGGAGAGCTTTGTGGAGGTGCAGCAGCGATGGCGATGATGATGGTGCTGGTCCGACGGGATGAAGAAGGAGGCCTGCTGCGAGCTTTTGGGATGGCCTCCAATTACTGATGGTGTTGGCGGTTTAAGATGGCAACCCGATGACGATGATAGCAGGAGGAGAGTGATGGTTGATTATGGCGACCGGAACAGCGAATCACGTCGGGACCTGCGTGCGGGAGTGTGTTGCTCACGATGATGATATTGATGGAGGCTTGATGAAGAAGGTGCGATGTTGGTGATAGAACAAGGAAAGCTGCGAGGGTTTTGATTTTCACGAGAAGGGATCTGATGCTTGTCGCGAGCTTGGGAGAGTTTAGGGCCTGCAATATTTGGGTGTTTTAACGAGTCAAGGGGTTTTAATCCCAATATTTATACTTATACATCATTTGGGTAGGGTTAAGTCTTGAATTAATCTCCAAGACACACTCATGACACACTCACACACACCACACACGCACGGAATAAATGTAACCGGGTGCATGCGGGTCCAAGAATTCGGGCCGGTTCTCCCTCGGCTCGGCAATTAACGATATTAACGGTTTGGCTCGATAATTAAAATAAAAACCGAATTAATATATATATATATAATACACACTTTATTAAATTATGATAAAATTCAGACAATTAATATAATAATAGTAATATTACTAACAACAACAAATAATAGCAAATTGGCATTTAGGCATTTAATAATAATAATAATAATAATAATAATAATAATAATAATAATAAAGACAATTAATAATAGCAATAATCAATAATTTTTCCCAATTAATCCACAATAAAACGGGGTATTACACCAAGCAAGCTCGAAGGAAATGCAAGACAAAGGCTAAGGAAGGAAAGTGTTGGTGCAAGCCTTGTGCAAGAAAAAGACGAGTTTGGAAGATGAGGGCTCAAAGGAGAGGTAGGCAAAGAATGGAGGATGGATGGATATCGCGAGATGGAGATTGTATTGGGTTAGAAGGTTAGAACCCATGGCCAACGGGGGAGAATGACAATAAAGGGGACGACGGTGATTGGCTATTGGGCGAATGGCACGCATCGGCCCATGATGCGCGCCGTCGGACGAAACAAGATACACGGGCAGCTCTGGGCATTGGCGGGGACGCGGAAAGAGCGACTAGCGCACACGCGGATGAAGGCCTAGGCCTAGGGGGCCTAGGAAAGGCGGCAGCGCACGCGGGCGAGGAAGTCGGCAATGGCGCGGGGCGCGATGACGATGGCGATACGTCGGGCGTGTGCGGCAATTGCGCGGGTGGCGAGGACGCGCAGGTCACGGCCAGCATTAGCAGGGCACGCGAGTATGGGGCAGACGCGCGAGGCCTAAGCTGCACGGGCTTTGGAATAACGGGCGCGGGTGCTCATGCGCAGGAGACGAGCGACGGATGCGAGTGGCGCGCAATGGTGCGCGAGTGTGGGGCAAGCGCGAGAGACCTAGACCGCATAGGAGTGTGTGAGGCGAGAGCAGTGGATGCGTGGAGCACGAACGAGGCGCACGATGCCTCGCATCCGTCGCGCAAGAGGGCGACGCGTATTAAAGGCGCGCAAGAGGCGACGCGTATTAAAGGCGAACAAAGGATTTTTGTGCACAAGACTTAAGCTTCTAGAAATTCTTGGAGTGCAAGACAAGACATTAGTAGTTTTAGTAATAATAAGATTTTATTTCTATGTTGCTTTTCATTATAGAATTAGGAGATCTAGATCTATTAGGCTTAGATTTAATTTATGCATCTATAAATACCCATGTACCTCTTCAATATTAGGAAGTCTTCGAATTGATGAGTGAATAGAAAAGGGGGAACTTGATGTTCTTACGTATATTTAAACAAGGCCGTTAGTGCGTGTTTGCATACAGTGTCGGAGAGAAGGCCATTAGTGCGTCTTGAAGTCAGGGTGTCTAAGAGAAAGTCGTAGTGCATCTGTTAGTCACATCTATCGTGTGTAGTCGAAGGCCCGAGTGCGCGATTACATACACCCGAATAGGCAACAAACGCAATCAACACTCTCGATCACTCATCACAGCGCCCGTCTGCATCCCAGCAGTCCTGTGTGTACGCCCAGCACCCGACGCGCCCCGCCAGCAGTCCACGCACGTTGCCAGCGACCTCGTCCATTGTCCGCGCCCAACACGCACGACCAGTCCGCTGCAGCCCGACGTCGAGACCCGCGTGCTGTTCGACCGAGGTCCATTTGACGTGTCGATTAGAATCGACTAAAGGCCAAACCTATCTGCTCATTAGGTTGTGGTGTTCAGAAGAACTTCATCAACGGTACCCTACATCATCTCAAAGATGG
Source organism: Striga hermonthica (assembly GCA_902706635.1). NCBI lineage: Eukaryota > Viridiplantae > Streptophyta > Magnoliopsida > Lamiales > Orobanchaceae > Striga > Striga hermonthica. The sequence continues at coordinate 11,940,124 of CACSLK010027624.1, read as the reverse complement.
CAAAAATTTTAAAAGGTAAACGTCCATATCCTAACTATAGATTCCGCTGCGTTAGGATTTATTTCGATAAGTTCAATATTGTGCATGTTGTTTGACGTTCCCAACATAACCCAACACTAGTTTGGTTAGGCTTAGATTTAATTTTGCACCTATAAATACCCATGTACCTCTTCATTAAAGATGTCTAGAAAATTGATGAGTGAATAGAAAAGGGGAACTTGGTGTTCTAACGTGTGTTAAGCTAGGCCGTAGTGTGTGTTTACATACAAATGTCAGAGAGAAGACCATTAGTGCGTCTTGAAGTCACGGTGCCTAAGAGAAGGCCCTGAGTGAGTCTGTTAGTCACATCTATCGTGTGTAGTCGAAGGCCTCGAGTGCGCGATTACATACAACCGAAATAGACAACAACCGCGATCAACACTCCGATCACTCATCAGCCGTCTACGCGTGATACGTAAGTGGGTTTCGAGCCCCGGCAACGAGAAGGTCCAAGAGCTGAGAGGACCCGAGGAGGCTAAAAATAGGGCCAAAACGACGCGTGCATGGCTTAAAAGACGGGTACGAGCGCGTATGCAGACGGGCTTTGATCGAAGAGTGCATGGACGTGATGCACGAGCACACGAAGCGGCTAATGAGGGTCGTGCATGGAGGTGCGCGAGGGCACGCAAGAAGATGGTCTCAAGGCTAGCAACCCTCACTCGCACCGAGAGGTGCATTAAGCAAGGGCGTGCACACGCGCATTGGCGTCGACGAGCATGGCGCTTGGAGGTAGACGAAGTGGCGGATAGGGGGTGGATGTTGGGTGGTTGATGCGTGCGAAGGATTGTTGTAGATGGGCGAGCGTGAGCGAGCGCGCGGAGGGGCTGGACGACGAGCGAGGCGCGTCGGGCAAGCAAGGCGCACTTGGAGACACGCGCGAGGCTCAAGTCAAGACCAGGGTGACAAGCCTAATCCTCGTAGGAATAGGCAAGGCGCGAATACTAAACCCCGCAGGAATTGGAAAAGCAGCAGAGTGCCGGAACGCGCTTGGAAGATCGGTGACGGGAGTAATCCTCGAAAGATCAGGCAACGTAGCCGGGAGCATATTCCTAGTAGGAATATGAAAAGTGGATATGGGCTCGAAGCATGATCCTTCAAGGAATAGGAATGGCGTACGCAGGGCGCGAGACCTTAAGCCTCGAGGCGAGAGGACATACACGCATGGGCGAAGGCGGTGCAGCCCTAGTCCTCGAGGGCTAGGGCAAGGCGGGAGGGCGGCGCAAGACGTAGGCGGCAGATGGATGGGGCGGCTAGGGTTCCTATGCTTGGAGTGCAAGGCAAGGATTTGGAGTGCAAGCCAAGTAATTAGGAGATCTAGTAGATTTAGGATTTTATTAGTATGGTAATTAGGATATTTAATTGCCTTAGGATTTATATTCATGCCAGAGTTAGGAGTTCTAGTTGAAGTAGGCTTAGATTTATTTTGAACCTATAAATAGGGGTCTTCCCTCATTGTTTTTGATGTCCAAGAATTGATGAGTGAATAGAAAAGGGGAACATTGTGTTCTATCGTGTGTTTAAGCAAGGCCGTAGTGCGTGTTTATCATACAAATCATGTCTAAGAGAAGGCCTGAGTGCGTCTGTTAGTCACACCTATCGTGTTTAGTCGAAGGCCCTGAGTGCGCGATTATTCACAGCAAATAAACAGAAACCGCAATCCGTCATCATTGGTGATTTCATTGAGAGAGTCCAATCAAAGTCTTTGTCTATTTATCTTTTTCTTTTTTTCGGTTTGCCTTTTGCTGAGGGGCCGATTTTTCTCTTCTTTTTGTTCGATTTTTTGGTTCGAACTTTTGTCCTTTTTCTTCGTTTTTTTTCGTGAGATCGAGTCAAAAAAAAAGTCTCATCCTAGTTTGTTTGATTTTATATTTTCGAGAGTCATAAAAAAAATGTCCTTCTTACCATTGGATGAGTTGGATTTTGAAGATCTTGAGTATCTCGAAGGTTTGGAGAGAGAATTAACCGCATGGGAGCAAGAGTATTTGGAGGAGCTTCATGAGCGAAGGGATTTAGAGGAGAAGTACAAACCACAAGCCAAGATCACAGAGGAGATTACACGACGACAAGACGAAGGTTCCACGGATCGAGATCAACGAGGAACCCACGTTATCGTTCGAGTTGGTGGGGCTTTTTGTCAAGGAGACCATATTTTTGTTCGATGTTGTGGGCTATGCAAAAGATGAAGAACTCAAGGTCGTCGAGGTAATTGGTGGTGCGATCGAGCACGCAGATGATGTCGAGGGTGAGGCCTTGGTTGAGTTCGAAGAAGTCAAGACCGAAGAAGACAAACTGGTTGTATAGATTGAAGAGGAGGCGACGCCCCAACCGTTGGTCGATGGAAAGAGTAACGTCCTAGGCCAGGTTGATAAAGGAGTGCCCGAGGTTTGGATGGTCGAGGATGAGTCCTTAAGGACAAGGTCATTCTCAAAGGGGGTGGGAATGATGCGTAAGTGGGTTTCGAGCCCCGGCGACGAGAAGGTCCAAGAGCCGAGAGTACTCGAGGAGGCTGAAAATAGGGCCAAAACGACGCATGCATGGCCTAAAAGACGGGTACAAGCGCGTATGCGGACGGGCTTGGATCGAGCAGTGCATGGACATGATGCACGAGCGCACGAAGCGACTAATGAGGGTCGCGCATGGAGGTGCACGAGGGCACGCAAGAAGATGGTCTCAAGGCTAGCAACGCTCACACACACCGAGAGATGCATTAAGCAAGGGCGTGCACACGCACATTGGCATAGATGCGCATGGTGCTTGGAGGTAAGGCTAAGTAGCGCGCAAGAGGTGGATGTTGGGTGGTTGATTCGCGCGAGGGATTGTTGTGGTGGGACGAGCGAGCAATGGGCGCTGGGTGAGGCATCGCTGGGCGATGGCGCGCATGGGCGCGCGATAGGGAAGCAGAGCGCAGGGGCGCCGGGCGACACGCGCGAGGCTGAAGTCAAGACCAGGGTGGCAAGCCAAATCCTCGTAGGAATAGGCAAGGCGCGAATACTAATCCCCGCAGGAATAGAAAAAGCAGTTGAGTGCTGGAACGCGCGTGAAAGATCGGTGACAGGAGTAATCCTCAGAAGATCAGACAACATAACCGGGAGCATATTACTAGTAGAAATAGGCAAACTGGATATAGGCTCGAAGTATGGTCCTACAAGGAATAGGAATGGCGCAACGCATGGGACTCGTAGGAGGCGTGCGCGCAAGCGATACCTCATGCGACGAGGACTGGCAGGCGGCGCGCGCAAGAAGGCGGTGATACGGAAGTGGGTATTGACCCTCGATGATGAGAAAGGCCGAGGGCCGAGGCTAATGTACAAGGCCGAGCAAAGGCCACAAACAAGGCTTGCATGGCATAGGAGACGTGCACGAGCCTGTATACGAGGTTGCCGACATGCACAATGGCATAGGAGGTCAAGCATACAAGGGTCTACTACGACAAGGAGGTCGAGCAAGAAGTTCGAGAGATCAAGGCTAGAAGGGTCGAGCACATGGAGGTATGCAAGGGCACGCAAAAAGGTGGTCCATAAGACGGCGACAATCGAGTGCAAGAAAGGGTGCATTAGACAAGGGCGAGAATATGCGCATTGGCGTAGACGCGCATGGCGCTTGGAGATTAGGCGAAGTGGTGTGCAGGGGGAGGATGTCGGGAGGTTGATGCGCTCGAGGGATTACAACAAATAGACGAGCGCGCATCGGGCGCTGGACGATACGCGGACAGCACTGAGCGCACGTAGGCGCGCAGTAGGCGAACGGAGCGCTGGGGCGCTGAGCGGGACGCGTGAGCCAGTGGACAGGCGCAGGAATAGCGCGGGGTTATCGAGCGTGGGCAGCAGCCGTGCGGTTAACAAGGACGCGCGGGAGCAGGGTAACCAGTTAGGCGGGCGCGCGATGGGGCGCGATGATGCGTAAGTGGGTTTTGACCCCCGACGACAAGAAGGGCCGAGAACCACGACAACCCGAGAAGGCTGAAAATAGGGCCAAAACGACGCACACATGGCCTAAGAGACGGGTACGTGCTCGTATGCCAGGCGCACAAGTACACAAGAAAGGGCGCATTCAAGAAGGGCGCGCACACGCGCATAGGCGTAGACGCGCATGGCGCTTGATGGTTTGGCGAAGTGGCGCGCAAGGGGTGGATGTTGGGTGGTTGATGTGCGCGAGGGATTGTTGCGGCAGAACAAGCGAGCGATGGGCGCTGAGTGAGGTAGCGCTGGGCACACGCAAGCGCGTACGGGCGCTAGGAGCAGTGGGGCGCGTTGGGCGTACGGATGACATGCGCGCAGGTGGCGTGTGCATGGGCACAAGGCTAGACCGCGTAGGCATAGGAGTGTTGGACGACGAGTGTGGGGCGCACGACAACACGCGCGAGGCACAATTCAAGAATAAGGCGGCATGCCTAATCCTCGTAGGAATAGGCAAGGCGCGAATACTAATCCTCGCAGGAATAGGAAAAGCAGTTGAGTGCCGGAACGCGTGTGGGAGATCGGTGACGGGAGTAATCCTCAGAAGATCAAGAAACGTAACCGGGAGCATATTCCTAGTAGGAATAGGAATAGTGGATATGGGCTCGAAGCACAATCCTACAAGGAATAGGAATGGCGCATGCAGGGCACGAGACCTTAAGCCTCGAGGCAAGAGGACATACACGCATGAGCGAAGGCGGTGCAGCCCTAGTCCTCGAGGACTAGGGCGAGGCGTGAGGCGGCGCGCGGGTTTGAGGCGGCTAGGGCAAGAGGCGGCCAACTTGGAGTGGGGAGCAAGCAAGAGGGCTGGAGTGCAAGGCAAGGAAGATCAAGACTATTATAGTAGTATTAGGATTTTATTACCTTGTTACTTTTCATTCTAGAATTAGGAGATCTAATTACCTTAGGCTTAGATTTATTTATGCACCTATAAATAGGGGTCTCCCCTCATTGTTTTTCAGGTCCTGGAATTGATGAAATAGAAAAAAACGTTTGTTCGAAACCGTGTGTTAGGGTTCGTGAGAATTCGATCATGCAACCGAATTGGTGAGGCTAAGACCCAAGCCAGTTCAACGATTTAGAGAGGCTAAGACCCGATGTATTTCGAGAGTGTAGTGAGGCTAATACCCGAGTGAACTCAAGTATCGTGAGAGAGTTAGGCTAATAACCGAGTCGATCACACCTATCGTCGAGAGCAAGGCCGTGGCGAAGCCGTGATCGAGACAAGTCGAGGGAACGCAACACCCGATCCACCATCATTGGTGCTTTCATTGAGAGTGATCGATTTGGTGTTCGTGAACTTTTCCTATCCCTTTCTTTTTATTTTTGTTCGATTTTTTGAGTCTTTTGTTCGAATTTTTCGAATTTTTGTCCAAATTTTCGAAAAAATTTCGTGAGTATAAAAAAAAAAAGTGTCAACTAGTCCTTTTGTTTTATTTTTTTTCAGTTATTACCTTTTTGATGAAGGGGCCGAATTTCTCTTTTTTATTTTCTTTTTGGTTCGACTTTGTCGAATTTTTTAGAGTATAAAAAAAATAACAATATGTCTTATGTGCCATTGGATGAGATGGATTTGGAGGATCTTGAATATCTCGAAGGTTTGAAGAGGGAATTAACCCCTTGGGAGCAAGAGTATCTGGAGGAGTTGCACGAGCGAAGAGATCTAGAAGAGAAGCAACTCAAGATCATGGAGGGGTTCGTCAACGAAGAGGCCATGTTTACGTTCGATCTACCAGGCTATGTCGAAGACGAAGTAACCGGGTTCATAGTCGAGCGAGTCGAGTCCAAGGATCCACCTACGTTCGGCGACTTGTTCATGGACGAGGAAGTGGCGATCGACTACTTAGGCCCGCCTATACTAGACGTACAACCCTATGGTAAAATCAATGGAGCCGAAGTGGTCGACATCGAGGAAGAGATCATGCTCGAGGTCGATGGGGACCGTAATTGGTATGTGCGTATGGTCGAAGAGGATGTGCCCGATGTTTGGATGGTCGAGGATGAGTCCTTGAGGACAAGGACATTCTCAAAGGGGGCGGGAATGATGCGTAAGTGGGTTTTGTCCCCCGACAAAAAGAAGGGTCGAGAACCAAGACAACCCGAGAAGGCTGAAAATAGGGCCAAAACGACGCACGCATGTCCTAAGAGATGGGTATGAGCTCGTATGCGAGGCGCACAAGTACACATGAAAGGGCACATTCAAGAAGGGCGCGCACACGCGCATTGGCGTAGACGCGCATGGCGCTTGATGGCTTGGCGAAGTGGCGCGCAAGGGGTGGATGTTGGGTGGTTGATGCGCACGAGGGATTGTTGCGGCGGAACAAGCGAGCAATGGGCGCTGAGTGAGGTAGCGCTGGGCACACGCAAGCGCGTACGGGCGCTGGGAGCAGTGGGGCGCGTTGGGCGTGCGGATGACATGCGCACAGGTGGCGTGTGCATGGGCACAAGCCTAGACCGCGTAGGCATAGGAGTGTTGGACGACGAGTGCGGGGCGCACGGCGACACGCGCGAGGCACAATTCAAGAATAAGGCGGCATGCCTAATCCTCGTAGGAATAGGCAAGGCGCGAATACTAATCCTCGCAGGAATAGGAAAAGCAGTTGAGTGTCGGAACGCGTGTGGGAGATCGGTGACAGGAGTAATCCTCGGAAGATCAGGAAACGTAACCGGGAGCATATTCCTAGTAGGAATAGGAATACTGGATATGGGCTCCAAGCACAATCATACAAGGAATAGGAATGGCGCATGCGGGGCGCGAGACCTTAAGCCTCGAGGCAAGAGGACATACACGCATGAGCGAAGGCGGTGCAGCCCTAGTCTTCGAGGACTAGGGCGAGGCGTGAGGCGGTGCGCGGGTTTGAGGCGGCTAGGGCAAGAGACGGCCAACATGGATTGGGGAGCAAGCAAGAGGGCTGGAGTGCAAGGCAAGGAAGATGAAGACTATTATATTAGTAGTAGGATTTTATTACCTTGTTGCTTTTCATTCTAGAATTAGGAGATCTAATTACCTTAGGCTTAGATTTATTTATGCACCTATAAATAGGGGTCTCCCCTCATTGTTTTTCAGGTCTTGGAATTCATGAAATAGAAAAGAACGTTTGTTCGAAACCGTGTGTTAGGGTTCGTGAGAATTCGATCATGCAACCGAATTGGTGAGGCTAAGACCCAAGCCAGTTCAACGATTTAGAGAGGCTAAGACCCGATATATTTCGAGAGTGTAGCGAGGCTAATACCCGAGTGAACTCAAGTATCGTGAGAGAGTTAGGCTAATAACCGAGTCGATCACACCTATCGTCGAGAGCAAGGCCGTGGCGAAGCCGTGATCGAGACAAGTCGAGGGAACGCAACACCCGATCTGTCATCACGCGAGTGGTGCGCAGGCGCGCGAAGCCTAGGTCGTGTAGGAACAGGCGAAGGAGAGGCGACGCATGGGTGAGCCACGTGCGCAGTTGGCGACGCGTGCGAGATGGGCGAAGACCTAGGCCTAGTAGGCTTAGGAAAGACGAGCGACGCGCAAGCGGGCATGGGTCTTGACCGAGCAGGAGTAGGCGCGCTAGGCGACACGCGCGAGGCACAAGTCAAAACCGAGGTGACAATCCTAATCCTTATAGGAATAGGCAAGACGCGAATCCTAGACCCCGCAGGACTAGGAAAAGCAGTTGAGTGCCAGAACGCGCATGAAGGATCGATGACGGGAGTAATCTTTGAAAGATCAGGAAACGTAGCCTGGAGCATATTCCTAGTAGGAATAGGCAAAGTGAAAGTGGGCTCGAAGTCTGATCCTTCAAGGAATAGGAATAGTGTACACAAGGCGCGGGACCTTACTCCTCGAGGCAAGTGGATAGGTGGGCATAGGAGACGCGACCCTAGTCCTCTAGGACTAAGGCAAGGAGGCGTGAGGCGGCGGGAAGACCTAGGTGGCACGAGAGAGAGAGAGGGAGAAGGTTAGGAGTCTTCTACTTGAAGTGCAAAACAAGACTACTTGGAGTGCAAGCCAAGGCATTAGATCTCCTAGCTATTTAGTTTCCTTATTGCATTATATTTTATTGTTTTATTAATTCCCTAGGTAGATTAGGACTAGATATAATTTGTGCCTATATAAAGGCCCCTTCCCTATGTTATTTTTCATCATGAATTTTTTGAATACAAACCTGAACTTTTGTTCTTCCGCTTTGCTTTAGTTTTTCACCAAAATTCTATTGCAATTTTATTCGTTCCAAGAGGCGTTGTGGCTTGAAGAACACCTATCGGCGATTCAAGGCATGGGCTAGCGACTTATCGGCAATCGAAACACACTATAACGCCCCGTTTTAATTTAAAGAGTTTATCAAATTTATTTATAAAAAAAAAATAATCAGAGTAAATTTTTCGCAAACTATCAAATTTAAAACTTTAAACTTTAACGGGCGCTACTTAACTACTAACAACAAATAAACAAGGGGATAAACATAAAGAATCTACACTTGCATAACTGACATTATAATAAACAAACCATGTTATAAGTTTCAAACCCAACCAAGAGATTCAACATGATCAAATGATCCAATCAACGTGATGAAAAAAAATTTAAGCGGAAGCATCAATATTCAAAGATAACAATCAAACATAGGTAAATAAGCGGAAACAAAGACATGACAATCCAATGACCACCACTTGCTCGTCTCTCGCTGCCGCTGCCAACATTTCTCAATCTAAAGATAGGAAGAGAAAACAAGATGACAAAACAAACAATGGGGGTGAGCAAAACCACTATGCTCACCAATATCGCATAAGACTATCTCGCATAAAGATCCAAAACCATGATAGAGTATGCATAGAATCCAGGTCTAACTCCCTATTCGGCCCTATCGCAAAACCTCCTATGTACATACAACAACCTTCCGATCAAACATCGGCAAGGAGTAACCGAAAACCTTCCCTCCCTAGCTCGACATAGGCAAAGGAAACCTTTCTGGGAGATAATAGAGCCTAAAAGGACCCCCCCCCCCGAACATCACACGGATCAGGGCGTCACCCCCCGAAACTCACACACGGATCAGGTGACCTCTCACAGTTTTCGCATTCATCAAAGGCACTATTAGCACTGTCAAATGGGCCGGTCCGGCCCGGCCCGCTCCGGCCCGCGCAGGCCCGCGGTTCGAACGGGACGGGCCAAAATGACCCGCATTTCTATGGGCTGGGAAATCCATGGCCCGTAGCCCGCCCGCGGGCTAAATCGGCCCGCCCGCGGTTTTTTTTTTTTTTTTTT
>CACSLK010027624.1:11895044-11906587 GCA_902706635.1 Striga hermonthica | reverse complement strand
CCGATCTTGATTTGTGCCTCGCGCGTGTCGCCGTGCGCCCCGCGCTCGTCGTCCAGCGCGCTCAATGCCCGCGCATCGCCCGTCGCTCGATGCACGCCTGTCCATCCACAGCAACTCCCCTCGCGCGCCATCCACCCAACAACCTCCCCCTGCGCGCCACTTCGCCTAACCTCCAAGCGCCATGCGTGTCTACGCCAATGCGCGTGTGCGCGCCCTTGCTTAATGCACCTCTCCGTACGTGTGAGCGTTGCTAGCCTTGAGACCATATTCTTGCGTGCCCTCATGAACCTCCATGCGCGACCCTCATTAACCGCTTCGTGCGCTCGTGCATCACGTCCATGAACTCCTCGATCCAAGCCCATCCGTATACGCGCTCGTACCTGTCTTTTAGGCAATGCTTGCATTGTTTCTGCCCTATTTTCAGCCTCCTCGAGTCCTCTTGGCTCTCGGCCCTTCTTGTCGCAGGGGTCCGGAACCCACTTTCGTATCACTGACTGCCGGCGCGCTGCTGCCACTGTGTGCAGGCAGCGCGTCCACGACCGACCCTTGCAGGCCGTCCGGCAATTTCTCCCGACCGTTTCAACATGAAATAACATGAAATGACTTAACATGATCAAATCTGCTGAAAATACTCAAAATCATGAATTTTTGCATACTGAGCTAAGGTGGTCGGTGGCGTGCGCACCGTGCGCCCCCTACGGCGTTAAGCCGATCCTCGACCAAACCTTATTTTTCTTCGACAACTAACACATAACTGAACATGAAATAATATTTACTGATCAAATCAACATGAATTGCTCGGAGGATCAATATCTAACATGACCACAAACGTGTATGGCCCGTGGTACCCGCTACGTGTGCAACCACGTCCTTTGGCCAACTAATCGATAAATCATGTAAATCCCTTGGCCAACATGAGTTAACTGAACATGATATAATATAAAATGACTGAGTACATGACTATTGTTCGAAAGTTTTTGGATCAAAATGAACATGACTTAGTCATGACTTAACGCGCATGGTCGAGAGAATTTATAGAAAATTTATGAACTTGACTTGAACAAAATTGATCTAACATGATTCTAATAATATCACGAGAAGTGAACCGAGGTTACCTCTTCGAATGCTCGGCTGATCGGACCTAAACTCGTGATAACTCGAACGTGCGCCGCCGTGCGTGCAGTGTCTCTCGCGCGCTGCTTGCGTCTAGGCTACGCGTGCGGTACTCTCTTTAGACTAAATGAAAATTCTCACTATCTCTCTATACTTAGGATTATTTAGGAACATTTAGGGGCTAAAATTCTCCCCATTGACACGCTATATACATGATGGCCGAAAATGAAGAGGTGAGAAAATGGTTGGCTAAACCTTCTTGCGCCACTTGCCAACAATTTAAGGCTTAAGGTGTTAACTCATCCTCTAAAATAGCTTAGTCACCCATTAGGACTTATCAATTTGACACCTCATACATTAAAAAGGGAAACAAATCTCCCTTAATTGCCCACTAAAAAAAGTGCTTACGGCATTAGAGAGAATTTGCACAAATTAAACATAACTTGACATAAAAAGAAATGTTCACGACATTTTACATAATAAACATGATTAACCCTTAATTAAGCACAATCTTGTGCTTAATTAATTAACTAATCTTGATACTTAAAATACCAAAATTATTCCGAACGAAAATGTGACTTCGAAAATAATTTCGGGTAATCTCGACTGAAATAATTAATTCCGAAAAATATAATCGACAATATTATCTTATCAGAACTAAACACATGATTTATAATAATAACATGACGGGATATTACAATCCTCCCTCCTTAAAAATTTCCGTCCTCGGAAATATAAAACGATTCTGAAATATATACATGACATAATATACATCAAAACTAAAAATCAGGAAAACGAGCGCGAATATCAGCCTCCTGCTCCTAAGTGGCTCCGTGGAAATCCCACTGAATACGAACGAGGGGGACATCTCGCTTCCAGAGCCGACGAACCTGACATTCCAGTACAGCTACCGATCGCTCCTGGTAAGATAGATCTGGTTGAATCTGAATATCTGTATGAGTAATAACATGATCGGGGTCGCACACGTACTTACGCAACATGGATGCGTGAAAAACATTATGAACACTGGATAACTCGGGAGGTAAGGCCAATCGATACGTAACTTCTCCCACTCGCTCGAGAACTTCGAATGGGCCTATGAATCGAGGGTGCAACTTTCCTCTCTTCTCGAATCGAACAACTCCACGAAACAGACAAACTCTGAGAAAAGCTGGCTCGCCAATATCGAACTGAATATCTCATCGATGCTGATTGACTGAGGATTTCTGTCGACTCTGAGCTGTCTTGAGTCTCTGCCGGATCAACTCGACCTGATCTATGGTTTCCTCGATCATCTTCGGACCGAGTACTCGACGCTCACCGACGTCGTCCCAATAAAGAGGGGAACGTTACGACCATAAAGTGCCTCGTAAGGAGTCATCTGAATAGAAGAATGATAACTGTTGTTGTATGCAAACTCAACGTAGGGCAACAACAATTCCCACTTAGCACCCCTGTTGTAACATCCCGCTATTTCATGAAAATCAGAGTGCGTTTTTCGCAAGGTTTTTCAAAATTAAAAAATTTCATTTGCGAAATACTGATTCGGAGTGCTACCGTAAAACATGACATTATCTGAAAAACTGTTATTTCAGTTTTAAAGAAAACCAATGGTTTAACATAATATATTAACCGACTGGAAGTCGGAGCAAAAGCTAAGTTCGTCAAATAGTCACAAACGGCGGAAAACGTAGCCTCGTCTAAATATTTTTAAACACATGATCAAAAGTCCTGAACCGGCCGCCAGCTCACTCCTCGGCTCCGAATCTGTTACCTGAAAAACATGAATAATGTGGGGGCGTGAGCACTAAACCACTGTGCTCCACAAAAACTCATACTAAAGTAAACAGTGAAAATAATAACAATATCATGATCCTGGCATATGTAACTGAACTGATACTGAACTGAAACTGAAACTGATACTGATACCGGTACTGAATAATCTGATACTGATCTCGTGATAAACATCACCTGACTGATAACTGAACATCTGCCAGCATAAAATGTCGGACACCATGTGCACACTCTAGTGGGCAGATTAAGGCCACTAGAACCCAGAATGGACTGGCGACCATTCCGAGCGGATACTGATAATACATACCTCAAACATGGTAGCGTAATTATAATAATTGTAATACCCAGTCTGAGTTCCCACCTGAACTGCTGGTTTGAAAATGTAAGTGCTGATCATCTGCAAAACTGAGACATATATAAACAAATTCTAAGTACTATGCTCAGATTTATTAAAATAGCTGTTAAGATGCTCGACTCGATCTAAATAGTCAACTGGAACCATCTCAGGGTCTTACTTAACTGATAAGAAAAACTGTACTGAACTGATACTGCTAAACTGAACTGAACTGATTGCACATGACTGAACATAACTGAATATGACTGATCATGACTGAACTGAAAATTTAACTGAAATACTGTACTGAACTGACTAACTGACTAGACTGAAAATACTGAACTGATAACTTAAATGATTACACTAAACTGACTGACTGAACCGGTATAACTGAAATTAGTTAAAATCGGAACTGAACTGACATAACTTTACTAAACTGAACTGGACTCGGAAATTAACTGAAATTTGGACATGAACTCGAACTGAAATATTTAATTTTTAAATTAAATCGAACCGGTCTGAAATGGCCGGTCTGAGGTCTGGCCGGAGCGCCGGTTCAGTGTGACTGGGTGGTCGGCTGCTGACTCTGCCAATCGGCCTGCTAAGGCCGCGGGCACGGCTGCTGCGGGTACTAGGCATGGCTTAGTGCACAGGCATGGCTGCTCGCTTGCACTTGCGTGTTGCTGGGCATGACGCGAGGCACAGGCGTGCGTATCGCGAGCACTGACAAGCCTTCGCGTACTGACTGAGCATTACTGGACGTGTATCATGGTGACTGGCGCTGCCGAGCGCTATGTGCGTTGGCTATCGCGCAACTGGACACTGCCGAGTGTTACTGCACACCACGACTTGCGTCAGGACACATGAACATGCAAACAGGCACTGGCTATGCATGACTGGGTACCGCTCGGGCGCTACCGTGCGACTCTCGCAGTACTGGCCACACGTGCGTGCTGGTGAGCACTTCCTATGGCCGACTGGTACGCAAACACACGTACTGGCGTGCGCTACTGCGCATTGGCTTGCCTTACTGTAACACCCCGCTTATCAGAGTCAATTTTTAGCAACTTCTTATTTTGAAAGTACTTATAAATTTTTCGAAATCTTCTTAACTTAGCTCGGGATGCTACTAAAACTTATCTTCTTTAAAATCTGTCTTCTCAAAACTTGGTCTAACAACTGATTAGATATAATAAAACAGATTTCTAATTATTGAACATGTATGAAAACTGAACCAAATAAATCTTGTAAATTTTAAAATACTATCACACATGTTCAATATCTGAAAGACGTAGCGGAAATCTTACAAGGATGGTATAATACAAACCAAAACCTTATTAAAAGTCCACAATATAACAAATGAACCAAATCCTCGATCCACACCACCATAGCTGATCTCACACCTCTGCACCGACCCTCTTACCTGAAAATGATAATAGTGGGGCGTGAGTACTAATCCACTGTACTCCGTAAAAACCCATACTAAAGTAAACAGTAATAATAATATCAATATCATGATCTTTGGTATATATCTAAGCTTAATCTCCCGGTATCTGACCGGTAACTTTAACTTGAACTTTGCAACTACCGGTAACTTAGGCCGGTTCTCACATGATCACATTCTGGGGGTTGCCTCCCTTAAAACCCAGTCTCGACTGGGTGAGCTTAATTCTTTGCTTAACTTTAGGATGGAATATTAAGGCCTTGGCCTCCACCCTAAGCTTAAAACTTTATACATACCTCGAACATGATCTAGCTATTATACTCAATGTAATACCAAGACTGGGTCCCCACCTTTCTTTCTTAAAAACTTTTGAAAACTGTAAGTGCTGTATTGGTAGCTGTATCTGCAACTACATAAAAATATAAACAAAATATACTAATTACTATGCTCATAGTATTCTCAATAGGATATTGAGATTCTTAACTTTAACTGATAACTTATCCGAATCTTAAAGATAATTCCTTAGACTTGCTATAGCTCGAATGAACATAAATTCATCGAACAACTTAACTTCTCAAACTTTTACTAAAGGCCATCAAATATGTTTTCAAAATCTAAGACATTGGCTTATTCTCAAATTTTTACTAAAATAACTTGTAAGTGAAAATAACTAAATTTCACATACATAAACTCAAGCATATGCTTAACTTTTACCAACATGACTCATATCTCTAAACTTGTCATTAAACTTGCTTGGTAATGAAAATTATAACTTAATTCTCATACCATACAACTTTTAATCAACACATCATATCATGATATTAATGTGAAAGACTTGAAACAATTCATATAAAATTGTATTCTTAACATATTAAACTAAAACTTGATCACTTTACTCATTACTTTATATTATGAGAAATTTCATATCAATTATTCTTGAAACTTCACCATGGAATACATCATATATGCCATCTAATCATAATAACACATTCATTTCTCAACTTAATATCATGGAATTCACTTTGGATGCTAACTTCAAATATTCATGCCAAATAACTCAATTCTTGTTCATAAGTATTCCTCATTTACACAAGAATTACTCATTGCTAATATAAGAATGTACCATATCAATTACACTCTAACATGTAATAAAGATGATAACATCTCATATTAACTTAACATGTCTATTCATTCTCAACTTAAACTCAATCTCATAACATGCTCAATCTATATCTCAACTTAAAACAACTTAATTCTTATTCTCATGCATATCATTACACAAGCACATAACTTAAACTCATTGAATTCATAAAATCCATCATAATCTCAACTTAAACACCTTAACATGCATAGTAACTATGAATTCAAGCTAAACATTAATTTAAAATGAGCATGAATTTAACATAAGTAAATTACCTCCTTCAAGGACTTAAACTTGAAAATTTTGATCCTTCACTCAAAAAATTCTTCACTTTACTATAGTTTCTACTACTTAAGAACTTATATAACTTTGAAATATTGCTTTGGTGTAAAATTTCAGATTTTTTATCCTCTATTTATAGGCAAAAACTTGAAATAAATAATAGTGAAGTGAAGAAATTAACAAATTAAACAATTTAAACTTATAGAAATTAATCAACATAAATTTATCCTTACCTAACTTGAAATTATCAGCCATACTTATTTTATTGGCCAAAATAAACTATGGTTGGCACCAAAATCAATTTCAAAAAAAAATCTAAAATTTTGGTCGGTCACACGACCAGTGTGACTTGTCACACGACCAGTGTGACTACACACGACCATTGTGACATGTGTCACACGACTCGTGTGACATCACACGACCAGTGTGACTTATGTCACACGACCTGTGTGAAAAAGCCGAGGCTAGACTTACTGTCGGTGCTGATACACACGACTCGTGTGACTTGCCACACGACCCGTGTCACTTCACACGACCAGTGTGACTTATCACACGACCCGTGTGACTTGAAAAACTTAAAATTTTGAACTTTTTAACTTCAAAATAGCTCAATCTTGGAATTTAAACTAATACTTTATTAATAACTGAAAGGGATATTACACTTACCGCATGCTGGCGTGTGTGACAGCGTGTTGGCGTGCGTATACGCACTGCCAACTACTACCTGCTGTGGTGAAGGGTTATGCGCGACGCCGACACAGCATACCTCACGCATGACTGCCGATGCACTGCGGCTGCTACGTGCGGGCAGCGCAATCACGACCGACCCTCGCCGGCCGTCCGACGACTTTCTCCGGCAACATCAACGTGACTTGACATTATTTTTCATAACATGACCATATATACTGAATTTACTCAAAAATTCTGAATTTAGCTCGATGAACTAGGGTGTACCGTGGCGTGCGCTACGTGCGTAGCCTACGGCTTTAAGCCCATTTCTCGACTGAACCATAACTTTCCTCGACAACTACTACATAACTAAACATAATATATCAAATAATGACTAAAGGAACAAAATGCGTTCGGAAGTTGTCGAATAAAATGAAACATGGCTCGTCATGATTTAAAATAATTTAAGTCGAGCTTAACCTAGCCTTAACCTGATCCGAATAACATGATTTGGACTAGACATGATTATATTAACTTGAAAAGAAGGTAAAGCTGTTACCTCCTTAGTTGCTCAGTAATTTGTACAAGACTTCCAAGCTTGCTCGACTTTTTGATGCTTCCGTGCATGCGTGAATATGGAAAATACCTTAAACTAGCTTACTCTCTAATTCTTTGCTTAATGTATGCATAAGTATATGCTGAACCATTTCCCAACTCCTTGATATATATATGTACGAACAACATTAATGAAGAGGTGAAGATTTTATTACCCAATAATCTTGTGCCATTTGCTAAGAATTGGAGTAACTAGGGGGTAAATTCCTAGCTTAGTCATCTATTACCTAGATGAGTCATCACTTAAGGTATGAAAAGTGGCCATCTCATGCTTAATAATACTATGACACTTCCCATGAATTTTTCCCACCATTAGCAAATCCGATAATTTCTTACGGCATTTGGGGCGAAATTATTAATTTTCCCCCTTTAAGCATGATTATTGCTCTTAATTAAGCACAATTTAATCGTGCTTAGTTATTGACCTAACATGATTATCTTATTAAACTTGGTACTTAAATACTTATAACTTATTCCGATCGTAATCGTGACTTCGAAAATAATTTCGAATTCTTGACTTGGACGATTAATCCGAATATTGATATTTCGAATAATTCGTCAACTTAACTTATTAATTCCAAACTCATTAATTAAAGAAGCGAATCGGAATTAAATCTGGAAACTTATCCGGTTACTGAATTAATTAAACCGAATAATTTATCGACTAATAGTCGGACTTTAACTGAAACTGAATAAATGGCTTGAATTTAACTTTTGACGATTAACTTAATTAATACGTCAACATTGGAATAATTAATCCCAACCTGCTGACGTCCATTTATTAAAATAAACGGACTGAGATTAATTACTATCATTGACTCGGTTAATAAATAAAATTAACCGGATATGTTTTTGACTTAACGTCGAATTTGGAATTTAACTGACTGAATAACTTAGGCTTGAACATCAACATGAATATTTATCAACAAAGGCTAGCTTATAATTAAAAGCTAATCCTTTCCTTTATTAATAAAATTCGGGGCGTTATAATCCACCCTCCTTAAAATATTTTCGTCCTCGGAAATACTAAAACTGGAATGTATAAGCTTAACATAAAGCTTATACATACCAATGACATGACTTGAGAATTCAGTATTTTAATAGCAAACAATAGACTTGATCTTAACTGGAGAATCATCAATTTACAATTAAGTGAATTGTTGATTAATGCTGGCTGAGAATGAACACTTTTCTGAAATAAAGTGTTCCACTGATTATACACGACATTAAAGGCATAACTCTTGAACGCAATGGTCATCATCTCCTGGCTGATTGCTGATATTCGGTCTGATCGTTGGTTGTGGAAAACCCCAGTCGTTGGTACACACGGAAATTTCAGAGATACGCACACGTACAAATGAGGATAACTAGCAATATCGGTAATTACCTTTCGTGAACATCTGCTCGATAATGCAGCACACCTGCTCCTCATCAAGTAAGTGCGGCACGCCCACATACAGCACCTGACGAACATTGTACCTGCATCGTCAACGTAGTCTGTATAACTGATCATATCTGTACCTCAAGCTAATAACCTCAATGTACTATAATGCTAACTCTCTGTGATCTCCCAGTGTACTGTGACTCAGGCATGGCATCCTTCTCTTCTTGCGACATGTATCCTTGAATGGGAATCGTCGATTCGTCTCTACGGAATTATCTGTTGCTTTTGATTGATCTTCTCTATCACGAACGAAAGATGTGTCGGACATCACCATGTTGTACCTGCAAATCTTTACCTTCCCTGAAGTTTAACATAACCTCAAGAAAAGTCTATCGTGAACTAATCTTTCATGTGATTTCCCAAATTTTCAGAATTTGAGAATCGAGGCACTGGATATACTGATAAGTCTTTTCTTAATAGACAGAACATCTTCAACTTTGACATGACTAGCCTCAACATTCACATAACTGGATAACCCTGACTTGACTTTAACATGGCTATATAACTCTTACTTGAGCTCTGGAAGCTATCCTGAGACAAATAATTGGTCATCTCGAAATTGGAACATGACATTTACTGACTTACTTGGCTTGATAAGGTGCGACTTCAAGTTTCCAGGTAAATTTGGAATAATAGTCTGTATATCAAACCTCCATATTTAACCAGGCTTAGTAACTATTATACGTCGACCTTAAACTCATGAACATTGACCTTAAATCGTGATCATTGACTTTGAACTGTGAACATTGACTCATGACTATGTACTGTATAGGGATGTTCCAGTATCAACTGGTCTCGCAAGTACAAAGGAATTAACTGATCTTGAGCATTGAAAACCATAACTTGGAATATCACATTGATGACATACCTGACATAACTGACTTTAAAGGTTGTTATTACATGAAATTATCCTGTTCTGGTCTCAGTTTCAAGTCTCCATGGTATACCCGGCTGAATGGCTCTTATGTCAAGCCTCCATGGTAACCCGGAACATTGACTCTTATACACTGGAAATCGTTACTTTTGACAATAGCCTTAAGAATTATAACAACCTCTAGCATGAACATTTAGCCTTGACCATGATTTACTGATCTGACTTAGGAAATTTGAATCTATTCCTTGATCTAACTCAAGGAATTCCTTCTTGGAATGTGCCAACTGGTTGGCAAAATTGTAATATCCCGTCAGTTTCAGTATAAATTCTATCTTTTAGTTCCGATATTAATTTTCGGAATTAATTATTTTTAGTCAGTTCAGTCGAAATTACCAAAAATTATTTTCGACGTACCGTTTGCATTCGGAATAATTTTGGTAATTAAGCATTATGTTTAATTGAATAATTAAACATGATTAAGTGGTTAATTATCAATTAATCACAAGATTAGTCCTTTAACCATTTGGAAAGTCCAAATTATTTTAAAAAATGTCGTACGGTTAAGTGATGTTTAATAGTGGAATTGAGTCCAAATTCTCTTCATGATTAAGGAACTTAAGTGGCATATATTAGTGAATTTGGTCCAAATTTCCTTCCATTTAGTCCTATATGCCGTGCAATTTTAAGTGGGAAATTGTCCACAAATCTTCTTCATTATGTAGTAGTTAACGTGGCATCATGTTAAGCATTTTAGTGCTTAGTCATTTAAGCCTTAGTTTTGCTTGTTACAAGTGTCATTAGCTAAGGTAAACCTCACCCTAAGCCTCTCAATTTCGGTGCTTATACAAGAAGGTGGTCTTGGGAATTTTTCCCATCTTTTCCCACATACATGTTCATCATAAGCTTACTGTACGTACTCTTCAATAGTTCAGCCATCATATTTATATATAGCAAAGTGATAAGGAGAGTTAAGTGAATTGGTGTGAGGAATCCTAAGTGTTGTGCACGAGTTAGCTAATATCGAGCCAATGCACACAAGCCGCCAGCATCCGTACGCGTAGCAGTAGTACTCCACGGCAGACAGCGCACCGCACGGCAACCAGGCGCACGCTAGCACCCGTCGCGTAGTAGCAGTCCGTCGCGCACAGACCGCACGCACGCAAGCGGAGGGTCACGGCCGAGTACGGGAATTCGAAAAGAGTAGTCACTCGGGCTTAATCGAAGGTAAATTCCCGACGGTTGTTGACCGAGATTATCATGTTTATTAAGTTCGATTTTCAGTTAGGCGTGCATGCGTGTTATGTGTGGTAAAGGCCGTGCGAGAAGCCGTGCCGATCATGTCATGTTTTAAGTTAAAATTCTCCGAGCAATCCTCGCATATTTAGCCTTTATGTGCAATATCATGTTCAGATTAGTTTATGTGTTCGGAGGATTATTTAGGTTTTGATGTTCAGCCGAAAGGACGTGGTTGCGCATATAGCGCACCACGGGCCGTGAATATGTGTTTAATATGTTCAGCTCAAAGTATTTCAGTATATCATGTTATCTTGTTCAGTATATCAGGTTTAAATTCAGTTGCTTGTGTTTGGCCGAAAAGAATTGATGTTCAGTCGTAAAACGGCACAACGCCGTCGGCGGCGCACGGTGCGTCCGCCGCGGCCAAAGTTCAGTGCGTTGAGCAAATTTTCATGTCTTCAGTAATAAATCAGCTCATATGTCATGACATATTATTTGAGGTCAGTTTGTTCGGAAGTTACTGCCGGACGGCCGGCAAGGGCCGGCCGTGGCCGCGCTGTCCGCACGCAGCGGCAGCAGAGCGCCCGGTAGCCAACT
>CACSLK010027624.1:11844734-11865420 GCA_902706635.1 Striga hermonthica | reverse complement strand
CTTTTCCAATCAATGTAATTAGGACCGGTGAGTTGATTTTCTTTTAGGATAACAGACAACGGATTGAACGACATGATGAATAAAGCTGAGAATTACGAAAATATTTTACTAATTAAACATTTTGAATTTAACTGTTAATATTGACATCCTCAAAACAATATTAACTTAAATTCACCGACATCCTTAAACCTTGAGAATTTAGTATGATGCTCGGGCAACTCTACTAATTCTTCGTTTCTTTAAAGAAGGGTTTTTCCAGAACCCATTTTCCATTAATCAAAACCAATTTCGTGACGAACGAAATTAATAGTCGGTCACCTTTTGGCCATGCAATAAAAATCAGGGACCCCTCGGGGGGTTATGAAATGAATCGCATTCTAAGTGAATCCCATTCCTCGGTCCTAAGGTCGTCAAAATCGATTATACGTTCACCTCGGGGTGACCCGTACACTCTCATTCGATTTCCTCTAACCGTCTAAAATTTAGAAATTCATTCTGATAATTATCCTTCAATTAATTTTCAAGCAATGTCATCCTCGGGGAAGCCCACACTATCAATTAATTGATTTACCAACGAATTAGAAATGGAGGCCTTAGGAATTTATAAATTATCTTAACTTTAAATATTCTTCTCAACTTAGTATTTAAATGAGAATTTTTAATATATTTATGCAATTCTAAATAATCCCATGCATAAATAAACAAATAAATAATTAATGCCATAAATAAATATCCACTATTATGGCCAATTAAATATTTATTCTCCTTGGATTAAGATTTCTTTCCTAAACCAACTGGAACTCCCACTGCAGTAGAATCCCGGTTGACTTGTACTGCAAGTTCCACAAAACCTCCACCTTCGGTCGTCCCGCCGGCCGCCGGCCGCCACCCTGGTGGTCAAAATATATTTTTTTTTATTAATAAAACGCGAGCAGGTCTGAGCCACCTGGCTCGAGCCTTGCGCGCCCGCCGCGGCCCCGGCAGCCCAAGCTGCCAGCCGCGGCCGTGCCGGCCAGCCTAGGCACTCGGCTCCAGTTTCTTCCTTGCTTTGTCCGTCGAGGCTCTTTGGATCTTTGTGAAGGCCCGGTCTCCAACGGTCAATCACATTCAAAAAATATAATTAACAAAATTACATAGATCGATTCCTAGATCCAGCGAGTGCATGTACATGTCTTCTATTAATAAATTAAACTATCCGATCAACCCCCGGGAAATTAATACAAGCATTCATCCATAATTCCTCGACAATCCCGAGGCTTTAAAAACAAATTTAAAACCATACAACCAACCATCAATTAAGCACAAGCACATAAAAGGGTGGCCATAATAGTGGATTAACTAATTCCTGCAAAACTAAGTTATGCAAATAATCCAATATATATGGCTGCGCTTGAGCACACATAGACAATAAAAGCCGTTTAATCCAGATCTTTGTACATAACAGATTAACCTCAGCTCTGATACCAATTGTTGGGACCTATGAGGACCTCGATATGCACAAATCACGGATAAACAAACAACAGAAACCTATGCGCAGCGGATCTAAAGGTTTGATGTAGAAAACTTACGGCTTAAAATTTATGTAGATCTGGCTGGCCCGAACAGATGACCGCAAATCAAATCTTCTCGGAATCGAAAAAACATAACCAATCCAGAAAGCTGACGTCACGGCGAAGTCAACGACGTTGACCGATCGGAAAATGGAGCTTCCACGCGCTCTCACGCGCGCGAATAAGCCTCAGCAACTGGTACTTTCCGGCGGCGCGTGACGGCGCGTGCGGCGGCGGATGGCGGCGATCTCAACGGCGATCTCTTCGACTCGTCGTCCTGGTCATCGTGGTATGGTCACTTGCTGGTTTTGGTCTCCGGTTTGGATGTATGATAGATTTGATTGGAATCCCGTATGTACCTTAAGATCTTCTACTGTATTCACAAACAGCTACCAAGATCTTGTATCAGTGGAGCACAAGAAATAGAACAACTCCTTGGAAGAGAGAGAGAGAGAGTGCTGGACGTGTTTCCCAAGGTTGTGGGATTGTGTCTTCTCTTCCAAGAGCCTAATGCTGTATATATAGAGCTACAGTAGGGACCCTAAGGAGAATAGGATAAGGGCTTCTAATATATTAATACTGTGGAGCAACCTCACAATTAATATATTAATAATATTAAAGTCCACCACAATAATATTATTGCACTCCCCTCACCTATCCCAAATTACATTTGAGACTCCTTATTATAATTATCCGATTTACCTCCCAATGTTTAAGATATAATGTCCATTAATTAATTCGATCACTAATAATCAAGAATTAATTAATATATTATATTACCGAAGCTAGCGCTCTCTCATAGCATTCATATTATGCCGGAATAAATCCACCTGCAGGGTTTAGCATAATATTCCTTCATGAACTCACTTCGGGGACATCATCAGACTAACGCACATGGTGGCCGTAAATATCCTAATAGCACATCGAACACATAATGTCATTACCCAATTCATTAAGTATGTCGACCCGGTTTGGATCTCACCCAAAGAATCAAAGCAACAACAATTATGTGCACATGCCTATTTAATATCTTACGGGTTAAGAGCACGCAATAATTAACTGAGGCCTAGTTCGTTTACGACGATCAGTATAAAACGAACATCCCTCTCTGGGATCCTGTTCAATACATAAATGTACTAGTGCAACTAATCGGTCAAGACAAACCGTACGGTTGACACTACAACCGTTCCGATGGTTTGTTCAATTCCATCTAGGTTGTGAACTAATGATTCTTGTTTCGCAAGTAACTGATATAGTGATCTTCGGTATGCCCGATGACGACCCACTTATCTACATGCAAAACAACAGAACGTAGAACTTATTTAACCAAACATAATTCTCATCCATCAAGAAATAACAAGTGTAATATCCACTAAAGCAAAGCTTAAGTATATAACACCAACACTCTAGCCAACAGTGTTGTCTCATGTTGAGCTCCTTCTGAATGAAAATATACTGCAAGCTCTTATGATCTCTCAAAATCTCGCATCGACCACCGTAAAGATAATGTCGCCAAATCTTGAGAGCATGAACAACTGCGGCTAACTCCAAGCCGTGCGTCGGATAGTTCTGTTCATGTGGCTTGAGCTGGCGTGAAGCATAAGCAACGACCTGGCCATCCTGCATGAGTACGCATCCCAAACCCTGTCTCGAAGCATCACTAGAAATGGTGAAACTCCGGGAAGGATTGGGAATAGTCAACACCGGTGCTGAAGTTAACCTCTTCTTGAGCTCCTGAAATCTCAACTCACAATGATCAGTCCACTCGAACTTCACAGACTTCCTCGTCAACTGGGATAAAGGGAGGGCAATCTTGGAAAAGCCCTCGATGAACCTGTGATAATAGCAAGCTAGACCGAGAAAACTACGAACCTCGGGCGGACTCTTTGGTGTCGACCAGTTCTGAACAGCTGAGACCTTGGAAGGGTCTACCTCGATACCTACCTGATTAATGACATGGCCAAGAAAGGCTACTCGCTGGAGCCAGAATTCGCATTTGGAAAATTTTGCATATAACTTTTTTCGTCTGAGGGTTTCAAGAACAACTCTCAGATGCTCCTCGTGCTCCTTCTGGCTCTTGGAGTAGATAAGAATATCGTCAATGAAAAAAATAACGAAATGATCGAGGTAGGGATGGAAAATATGGTTCATCAAGTCCATGAAAACCGCTGGAGCATTACTGAGGCCGAATGCCATGACGACAAACTCATAACGGCCGTAACGAGTACGGAGAGCGGTCTTAGCAATATCTGACTCCTTGATCTTCAGCTGGTGGTAGCCTGATCGCAAATCAATCTTGGAGAAAATACAGGCTCCCCCTCAGCTGATCAAATAAATCGTCGACACTGGGGAGCGGATACTTGTTCTTGATCGTTAGCCGGTTAAGGTCCCGGTAGTCGATACACATGCGCAAAGAAACGTCCTTCCTCTTGACAAAGAGAACGGGTGCTACCCAAGGTGACACGCTCGACCGAATGAACTGAGTCGTAGTAACTCCTGAATTTGCGCCTTAAGCTCCTGCAACTCCTTCGGCGCCATACGATACGGGGCCTTGGATACACGTTAGGCGGTCCTCCTGGAAGTTCATCTGGAAACACGTCCACAAACTCACGAACAATGGGAACGTCGTGAGGTGATCGTGCTTTCTGAGAGTCATCGACAAGGCTCACAAGATAACCTTGACAGTTACCTCGTTGCAGCATCTTGGTGGCTTTTGCCATCGAAATGACATGAGGTAAAGAACGATTCTTGGTGCCAAAAAAAGTAATCAAATCATCTCCCGAAAGATAAAGAGTAATCTCCCGGTCATGGCATCGAATATCTGCATGATAATAGGATAACCAATCCATTCCGAGAATGAGGTCAAAATCTCTCATCTCGAGAACATATGCATCGGTAGACAATATACGACCATCGATGGAAAGGCTGAGATCTGAAACTTTAGCAGTGGTCACTATCTTTTGTCCCGAGGCTAAACTCACCTCGAGAGGATCGACAGCGGTAATGGCATGAACTCCGATGGCATCAAGACATCGTCGTGATATAAAAGAATGTGTCACTCCAGTATCAAACAGAGCGAAAATAGGAACATCATTAAGTATAAGCATCCCTGACATGGTACCTGGCTGCTGCTCTGCCTCGGCTTGATAAACTGCATAGTCTCGGGCCTGGTGTCTGCCCCTCTGCTGCTGCTGGGACGTCCTCTAAGCCTGCTGACGAGGCTGCTGTTGCTGTTGTGGCTGCTGAGGCTGCTGAAGAGGCTGCTGTGCTTTCTTCGGACAGCGGTTAGCAAAGTGTCCGGGCTCGTGACAGTAATAACAGATATCCTAGCCAAAGCGGCACTCTCCACGGTGAAGTCGTCCGCAAGTGGGGCACGGTGGAACCTGCTGTTGCCTCTGGCGGGTCCTCCTGTCGGTCTGAGCACCCTTCTCCTTCCTCTTCTTCTCCTTCAAAGGTTGGGCAGTTGGGGGAACTGGTGGAGCTGTGGTGACTGGGAAGGGGCGGATGGTTGAGGACAATCGCGGTTTGCCTCCCTCCGAATGCTGACGTCCACCTCCTGGGCAATCAAAATAGCACGAGCATAGGTCTGGGTCCCGTGACCTACAATGTTGTGACGGACTGCTGGGTAAAACCCGTCAATAAAGCGCTGTGCCCTCTGTGCCTCCGAACGCACCAAGTCCGGAACAAAAACTGCAAGTCTAGTAAACTCCCTATCGTACTCATCGACAGAACGAGTACCCTGCTTGAGCGACAAGAACTGACGCTCCATCTCTGCTCGGTAGTACGTGACATAGTACTTCTCACGGATTATCTCCCTGAACCTCTCCCAGGTACAACCTTCTTTTTAGCCAAGACGCATACTCCAGTAGGCATTCCACCAGAGTCGAGCATCACCGGTCAGCAGAAGCTGTGCGCAAGTAACGCGATAGCGATCTGGACAGTCCATGACCTCGAAAATCAATTCAAGGCGCTGAATCCACTCGTCCACAATATGGGGATCTCCCTGACTGGAAAATTTCTCAGGATGATAGTCGCAGAACTGTGCGACTATGGTGGCCTGGGGAATAACCGGGCGATCGAGTTCCCTACGGGGCAGCATCTGATCATTGAAAATGTTCAACATTATTGAACACATGAAAAATACTCTAACTGATTACTAAAGTACACAGATCTCTTGACGAGTTGTCAAACATGGCTGGAAAATACTGAAATTAATCCTGAGGAAAATCTAGAGTTATATCTGAGTATACTGAACTATAAGTTCTTAACCTGATTCGAGCATCTTAACTAAGTCATGATTAATAAATTTCTGAGCATAGACAAAGTAATTTGTTTATAACGTAAAAGCATAAATCAGCACTTACCTGTAGTCGGCGAGGCATGAGCGTGACAATTCAGGTTTTTGAAAATTTTCTGACTCGTAAAACTTTTCAGAGACACAGAAACGTGCTCTGATACCAATTGTAACACCCCGCTATTTCATGAAATTCAGAGCGCGCTTTCGCAAAATTTTTCTAAATAAAAACATTTATTTTGCGAAATACTGATTCAGAGTGCTACCATGAAATCTGACTTTATCTGAAAACCGTTATTTATAACTTAATAACAAACGGTTATAAAACATAGTACCCGACTAGAGTCGGATTAAAAGTTGGTTTGGAAACCTGAACAGTAGCGGAAACCACAGTGTAGCCAAAACAATATATACACATATATACAAATGTCCTGAACCGGTCGCCTGCTCACTCCTCTGCCCCGACCATGTAACCTGAAAAACATGAATAATGTGGGGGCGTGAGCACTAATCCACTGTGCTCCGCAGAAACTCATACTAAAGTAAACAGTGAAAATAATAACAATATCATGATCTTGGCATATATAATTGAACTAATACTGAACTGAAACTGAAACTGATAACTGATACCGGTACCGAATAATCTGATACTAATCTCGTGATAAATATCACCTGACTGATAACTGAACATCTGCTAGCATAAAAATGTCGGACACCATGTGCACACTGTAGTGGACAGACTAAGGCCACTAGAACCCACAATGGACCGGCGACCATTCCGAGCGGATACTGAAAATACATACCTCAAACATGGTAGCGTAATTATAATCAATGCAATACCCAGTCTGAGTCCCCACCTGATCCTTTGAAAATGAAAGGCAGTGCTGATATCTGATGCCTGAACAAACTGAAATATAATATAAACAATTACTAAGTACTATGCTCAGACTGATAAAAATTGTTGTTTAATATGTTAAGATGCTCTACTGGACTTGGCATGATGTCTGGATTTAATCGGTATAACTGGAACTGGTTAAATACAGAACTGAACTGATATAAATTTATTGAACTGAACTAGACCTGTAATTTTAACTGAAAATGAGACTTGAACATGAACCGTGACTAAAAGCATGACAATATAGCCTGAACCGGTCCAACCGGTCTGAACTGGTCTGGACCGGACTGCTGGCCTGCTCTGGCCGGGCGGTCGGCCGCTGGCTCGGCCAACGAGCCTGCCAAGGCCGCGGGCGCTGGAGCTGCCTGGACTGGCTGCGGGCACTGGCGGATGGTCGTGGCATGATTATTGTAGGCCTCGCTGACCAGTGCTGGGCACGGCCATGACCACCCGCGTGCTCTGGTGTGCCACTAGCGTGCGCTGGCGTGCCACTGGGCACGGCTGGCATGACTGACGGGTGACTGAACACTGCTGGGGCTACTGGGACACGTGCGTGCGCCAGGCGCATCGCAGACATCGGCTGGCGCTGCCCCGCGCTATGTGCGCGGGCACGAGCGTGACTGTCGCTGCTGGGCGCTACCGCGCGCCGCAGTAGGCGACTGTCGCATGGACATGCACGCTAGCATGTGCGGATAACTGCTGGCGTGCACTAGGCACTGCCAGCGGACTGCTGTTGCAGCAGGCTGTGCGCGACGCCTCGCTGGTATGCGCACACGCTGCTTGTCCGCGCTGGCTGACTGATGACGGACCGTGTTTTTACCTATACCGTGGGTTGTGAATAAACGTGCACTCAGGGCCTTCATTTATCCACGATAGGTGTATCTAACAGACGCACTTCGGCCTTTTCCTAGGCACCGTGACTTCAAGACGCTCTAATGGCCTTCTCTCCGACACTGTATGTAAACACGCACTAACAGCCTTGTTTAAACACACGTAAGAACATAAAATCCCCTCTCAATTGGCTCACCAATTCAATACTCAATTCAAGACCTTCCAGACCTTTAATTATGATGAGTACATGGGGTATTTATAGGTGCAAAATAAATCTAAGCCTAATAGATCTAGATCTCCTAAATCTAGCAATAATAGAAATCCTAACACTAGAAAATCTCCTAATATCTTCTACTACTAATAAATAAAAGTAATAAGGAAATAAAATCCTACTACTACCAAAATACTAATTAATTGACTTGCACTCCAATTTACTTGAAGTCCAAGTCAATCGCACGCCCAAGATTCCCGACTGCCTTAGCGCGCGCGTCCTCACGCCTTGCCCTAGTCCTCGAGGACTAGGGCTGCACCACCTTCGCCCATGTATGTCCTCTCGCCTCGAGGCTTAAGGCCTCGCGCCCCACATGTGCCATTCTTATTCCTTGTAGGACCATGCCTCGAGCCCATATCCACTATTCCTATTCCTACTAGAAATATGCTTCCGGTTACGTTTCCTGATCTTCGGAGGATTACTCCCGTCACCGATCTCCCACGCGCGTTCCGGCACTCAACTGCTTTTTCTATTCCTACGAGGATTAGTATTCGCGCCTTGCCTATTCCTACAAGGATTAGGCTTGCCACCCCGATCTTGATTTGTGCCTCGCGCGTGTCGCCGTGCGCCCCGCGCTCGTCGTCCAATGCGCCCAATGCCCGCGCATCGCCCATCGCTCGATGCGCGCCCGTCCATCCGCAGCAACTCCCCTCGCGCGCCATCCACCCAACAACCTCCCCCTGCGTGCCACTTCGCCTAACCTCCAAGCGCCATGCGCGTCTACGCCAATGCGCGTGTGCGCGCCCTTGCTTAATGCACCTCTCCGTACGTGTCAGCGTTGTTAGCCTTGAGACCATATTCTTGCGTGCCCTCACACACCTCTATGCGCGACCCTCATTAACCGCTTCGTGCGCTCATGCATCACGTCCATGCACTCCTCGATCCAAGCCCATCCGCATACGCGCTCGTACCCGTATTTTATGCCATGCTTGCATCGTTTTGGCCCTATTTTCAGCCTCCTCGAGTCCTCTTGGCTCTCGGCCCTTCTTTTCGCAGGGGTCCGGAACCCACTTCTGTATCACTGACTGCCGGCGCGCTGCTGCCGCTGTGTGCGGCCAGCGCGGCCACGACCGGCCCTTGCCGGCCGTCCGACAATTTCCCCCTTTCATTTTAACATGAAATAACATGAAATGACTTGACATGATCAAATATGCTGAAAATACTCAAAATCATGAATTTTTGCATAATGAGCTAAGGTGGCCGGTGGCGTGCGCACCGTGCGCCGCCTATGGCGTTAAGCCGATCCTCGACCAAACCTTATTTTTCTTCGACAACTAACACATAACTGAACATGAAATAATATTTACTGATCAAATCAACATGAATTGCTCGGAGGATCAATATCTAACATGACCAGAAAAGTGTATGGCCTGTGGTACGCGCTACGTGCGCAACCACGTCCTTTGGCCAACTAATCGATAAATCATGAAAATCCCTTGACCAACATGAGTTAACTGAACATGATATAGTATAAAATGACTGAGTACATGACAATTGTTCAAAAGTTTTTGGATCAAAATGAACATGACTTGGTCATGACTTAACGCGCATGGTCGAGAGAATTTATAGAAAATTTATGAACTTAACTTGAAAAAAATTGATCTAACATGATTCTAATAATATCACGAGAAGTGAACCGAGGTTACCTCTTCGAACGCTCGGCTGATCGGACCTAAACTCGTGATAACTCGGACGTGCGCCTCCGTGCGTGCAGTGTCTCTCGCGCGCTGCTTGCGTCTAGGCTACGCGTTCGGTACTCTCTTTAGACTAAATGAAAATTCTCACTATCTCTCTATACTTAGGATTATTTAGGAACATTTAGGGGCTAAAATTCTCCCGATTTACACGCTATATACATGATGGCCGAAAATGAAGAGGTGAGGAAATGGTTGGCCTTCTTGCGCCACTTGCCAACAATTTAAGGCTTAAGGTGTTAACTCATCCTATAAAATAGCTTAGTCACCCATTAGGACTTATCAATTTGACACCTCATACATTAAAAAGGGAAACAAATCTCCCTTAATTGCCCACTAAAAAAAATGCTT
This sequence comes from Striga hermonthica, assembly GCA_902706635.1. Classification (NCBI taxonomy): domain Eukaryota; kingdom Viridiplantae; phylum Streptophyta; class Magnoliopsida; order Lamiales; family Orobanchaceae; genus Striga; species Striga hermonthica. The sequence continues at coordinate 11,855,534 of CACSLK010027624.1, read as the reverse complement.
ACGGCCTTAGAGAGAATTTGCACAAATTAAACATAACTTGACATAAAAAGAAATACTCACGACATTTTACATAATAAACATGATTAACCCTTAATTAAGCACAATATTGTGCTTAATTAATTAACTAATCTTGATACTTAAAATACCAAAATTATTCCGAACGAAAACGTGACATCGAAAATAATTTCGGGTAATCTCGACTGAAATAATTAATTCCGAAAAATATAAACGACAATATTATCTTATCGGAACTAAACACATGATTTATAATAATAACATGACGGGATATTACACACCATGGGGAGTTCTCGAATTCTGGAAAGGTCACGACTCAACTCGGCTCCTACGGGCGGGGGAATTTGCCCGATAGAACTCACGTCGATGGAAAACTGCCCACTACTACATGCCCGACAAACAAAATTCAGATTGCTCCTTCAATAATTCTTTTCGGCGACTCGCAGGCCACTGATTGAGTTCGGCTTGCTCGAATAAACTTGTGTCGGGATGGTCTACACATTCCAACTTGTCGCTCGGTATACGGACGTGAGTCACAGCCGTGCGGGGACCACGAAAATGGAAACGGCCCGGCATGGTTGAGGCAGGGTTGACGAACAGAGATGCGCGGGAGAAAAAGACTGGCGCTATTGGTGAACTCGCAGTGGCAGCAGGTTAAATCCGGCAAGGTGCTGGTGATTGGCAGCGAGAAGGCGATGGGTTGCAGACTCGCGGAGGAGGACCAGCAGATGAATTTCGGCGAGGAGTGGTGGACAATGGCGTGAAATGTTGTTGGGCGACTCTTCCACGCGGAATGGTGCTGCCGGTGAAATGATGATCGACGATGTGGGAGATGACCGGCGAGTTGAGCGAGATTTATCAGGTGAGAAAAGATTGGAGGAAGGTGGGGAAAATCTGCGATTGAGATTACGTTACGTGGGAGAGAGAGGGATTAATGTGGGGAAGAGAGGAATTAGCCTATTTAATGGTTAATTAATATTAATCCCTCATAATTAATATGTCAAAGATCCCACATAAAGAGGAGTGAATAGCTTATTTATGGAGAATGATGTTACAACATTAAAATTCAAAATTGAACAACACATGTATGAATGCATGAGGATTGGACCGGCGGATGGCTCGAGCTGGCGTGGGCCGGTTGCGTGGTTTGGCGGGATCCGGGCGCCCGGTTCACTCGATTGGTCCGGTTCGGTCGGTAATAATATAAAATATCCGGCCTGATAATTAAAAATCGAACGCATGATTAATCAAATAGAATATTTATTTATTCAGCTCGACATAAAATATTAGATGCGCAATTAGACAATTACGAGTACATAATAATTAAAATAATAATCAAGCCCGAATAAAATAAATTCAGAATTAAAATAAAAATATTCCAAAATAATCCTGACCAAATGGGGCGCTACAATCTACCCACCTTAAAAGGGATTCCGAACTCGGAATTCGAAGATCCCTAATCTCGGCCTCCTTCCCTCAAGTCGTCTCAGACTCGTCATGTCGGTCCCACAGCACCTTTCCAAGGCTCACTGCTCAGTTCTTCAGCCGATGGACACCCTGGTTCAAAATGGCCACCGATACCTGCTCATAGGTAAGGTCTCGCTTGACCTGCAGTTCGCCGAAGTCCACCACGTGGTCCGGGTTATGTACATATCTACACAACATCGAGACATGTAACACATCATGCACCTCTGACAAAACTGGTGGTAAAGCTAGCCGATAAGCCAAGTCACCGACTTGAGTAAGGATCTCAAAGGACTAACCGCACACAACAGCGGATCCTCATTACCCCAAATTGAGGTATATCACGCCTCTAGCCATACAAAAGGGGAAACTCAAATGGTACCACCCAGATACCCGTTCAATACACAAGACCACAAAATGGCTCACCCAAGGTGAGAAATCGCAAAACGCATCACACAACATGCACACACGACCTCAACAGGTCTCATAGTGCCTCGACCGTGAGATCATCGGTCATACAATCGTGGTCGATACGTGAAGTTGAGTTTCGGCATGGACCCACAATCTCGACACACCTGTGACTTCTTGCCTAAGTGTCTGTCACGGTAAATGTACAACCATGCACGCAGTATAGCCCCGCTATACTCAATCTTACAACAAACGATTCTACGACACAAACGTAGCCCCTCCTGGCTCCGTTTGCTGGCAACATTAGTTTCATATCTCGTCATCTCGATTCTCGCATAGACATAGGAAACTTATCGATATGCTTCTTATCGATACCATCGATCAAGGATGAAAACACGTTTCGGTGGAACTTGAAACTCTCGGTAGTCAAACCGTCCAAAGAAAAATAAAATGGACGTTTGAAGTTTTAATGCACTGTCCTCCGAGAGGCGACACGCTCGCAGGCGCTGCATATGCGGGGCGCCAGGACGCTCACGTGTACCTGTTCAGAGACCAGCCGCAAGCTCAAGGTTTGGCCAATCATGCTAGCCTGGGAGTTCCCTGTATCCGGTGATGGCAGCTGCAGCTTGCGTGTGAGTCAACGATCGGCCGCTCGTCTCTCAGCACGGGCATACATACTCGACCACCACCTCGTGGCTACACTCAGCCAGGGTCGGTGTTTTGACAAAAAAATTAAATTCCTGGTTTTTCTCAATACGAAAACTTTTCTGACTTGGGGTTTCACATAGGCCAAGGCAAAAGCAAGAGACCGGTTTTTCCACAAAAATGTGTACAAATGGGTTTCATTCCAAATGACCTTTTTGGTTTTGCACGAATTCAAAAGTTTCAAGGTCTCAGATAATTAATAGTGCAATAAACCGAGTTTCCAAGTCCACTAGTTTTGTCCAACAACACACTTTAATACGCAAAAAGACCCAACTCTAGAGATAGACACAAATCCTCAAAGGAGATCTAATGCGGCTCTCCAATCGAGAATGGTACTAGGTCAGCGGCTCTTTTTGAGACACCAACTAGCTAGCTCACTTCGGCTTTTTTTACTAACAGCATCGGCCATCACGTCACCTCTTCCTCCGGTAGCTAATCGTGCCAGCAGTCCTGAACGAGCTCCACTTATCGGCACTGCCCCGAGTTAACCCCTCAAAGGCTAGGTGAGAGGCTTCTTTCATCGAAATGACCTTGATTACGTCTTTGGTATTTTCGCTACGTCTCGGCGTTCATAAAGATAACTTACTCACAATCTCGACACACCTGTGACTTCTTGCCTAAGCGTCTGTCACGGTAAATGTGCAACCATGCACGCAATATAGCCCCGCTGTACTCAATCTTACAACAAACGATTCTACGACACAAACGTAGCTCCTCCTGGCTCCGTTTGCTGGCAATATTAGTTTCATATCTCGTCATCTAGAGAAATTCTCGCATAGGCATAGGAAACTTATCGACATGCTTCCTTATCGATACCATCGATCAAGGATGAAAACACGGTTCGGTGGAACTTGAAACTCTCGACAGTCAAACCGTACAAAGAATAATAAAATGGACGTTTGAATTTTTAATGCACTTTCCTCCGAGAGGCGACACGCTCGCAGGCGCTGCATATGCGGGGCACCAGGACGCTCACATGTACCTGTTCAGAGACCAGCCGCAAGGTCAAGGTTTGGCTAATCATGCTAGCCTGGGAGTTCTGTGTATCCGGTGATGGCAGCTGCAGCTTGCGTGTGAGTCAACGATCGGCCGCTCGTCTCTCAGAATGGGCGTACATACTCGACCACCACCTCGTGGCTACCCCCAGCCAGGGTCGATGTTTTGACAAGAAAATTCAATTCCTGGTTTTTCTCAATACGAAAACTTTTCTGACTTGGGGTTTCACATAGGCAAGGCAAAAGCAAGAGACCGGTTTTTCCACAAAAATGTGTACAAATGGGGTTCATTCCAAACAACCTTTTTGGTTTCGCATGAATTCAAAAGTTTCAAGGTCTCAGAAAAATAATAGGGCAATAAATCGAGTTTTCAAGTCCACTACCTTTATCCAACAACACACTCTAATACGCAAAAAGACACAACGCTAAGGATTGACACAAATCCTCAAATGAGATCTAATGCGGCTCTCCAATCGAGAATGGTACTAGGTCAGCAGCTCTTTCTGAGACACCAACTAGCTAGCTCACTTCGGCTCTACTGACTAACAGCATCGGCCATCACGTCACCTCTTTCTCCGGCAGCTAATCGTGCCAGCAGTCCTGAACGAGCTCCACTTATCTTCACTGCCACGAGTTCACCCCTCAAAGTCTAGGCGAGAGACTTCTTTCATCGAAATGACCTTGATCACGTCTTTGGTATTTCCGCTACTCGGCGTTCATAAAGATAAATTATGACGTCGCTGCAGAATTACAACCAGACATTCCGTCACAGTCACCATTGCGTTACTTAGCACGAATGGATCACTATCCGACTGCAGATATTCTTATCGGGTTCCATAGTCCATTTTGATATGTCGACTTCTCGATCTTCTGCTGATGGTACATCGGGTTTCAGATTGGTCTTCAATGATTTTGTAATTGCCCTTGGTTGATTGAACAAGTCTTCAATTCGTGGTAATAGTTGATTATCCTTCCTTGTCCATCGGTTAGGTTTACGGTTGTTGTTGTGCAACATTCTTTGTCATGAAACATATCGGCTCTTCCGGTGTTTCGATTGGTTATAACTCGCCTTGCTTGTCCTGTGGCTTTCCTTGCACTTTCTCCGGGCTACTCATAGATGTACTCAAATGATTGGTGCGTCTCTGAAATGATTCCACCCATCCTTGATAACGATAAAAAAGTAACTTTGTTCGGATGAATGGAATATACAAACACAACCGAAAGAATGATATAAGCCAATTAGGAAGCCAGAAACACTTGTCTTAATTGATACATCAGATCACAAAACTTGATCTCGAAACTCCAAGATAACGAGAAATAAAAACAAGGGTTTTCAAAGGTTTGCAAAATCCAAGGGAGTGAAAGATTTCTCCCGAAGGCCAAAATGAATTAAAGGAACGAAACTTATCAACGTTTACAACAAAACGCAAGTTCGAGAATACAGGTGGCTCCACGATTCACGTTGCACATGCTCCAGGCTCGACTACCATCCTTAAAAGATCCTTCATTATCTATTAAGGTATGACCCCTTCATCATAATCATCGACTCCAGTTAAGGGTAAACCATCTCCGGTGCCACATACGGGTCGATCACGACCTGATAAATGACCATTAGTGGCCTCTAGGTTACGATACCATAGAGTATTTTGACGACGTTCACATTTTCGAATACACGGACTCTTAGTTATTGCAAACAACAACACCAACCTTGTAACAAATAATGTCTAGCAAATAACGGATTGATTATCCTTATTTGTTCACAAAGTCTCTAAACCAAAGTTATCTCCAAACATAAAACACAAAAACTGCTCAACCTATTAAAAGACAAAACATCAAAAATGGGGAGTTAATAACCAACACACTATCTCGATTTCCGGTCAGCCGTCCTCTATATGCCGTCACGGCAGTTCTAAGGAAAATGTTCCTTCATTTGCACTTGAAATGAAACGGCACGATCCTCTTCTGTCCCCACTCCAGTAGTCGGTATAGCGAATGATAACAGATTGGTCGAGTTAGGACTCGGTGTAATCAGCACGCTGGATCCACTTTAGTTTATGGAGTCATTCTGTCAAACTGCCAGCATTCGCGGTCAACGCTCGTAACCCCATGCAGTAAAAGTAGCAATGCTTTCCTCGAGGTCTTGCCATCCTCGAGAGTCGCATTAGCAATACTCCATCGATCAACAGAACTCTTCGACATCGATTGACAACTCATTTGAAGCTTAAATTACAATCACCGCACTCCAATGATCGGATTCCACCACTGCTCCTCCAGTCCACTTGTCAGCTGCCCTAGACGTTTGAGTGATCCCGCACATTCGAAACTTCTAGGTTGTCTAATCTCAATAAGGCATCATGATGTTTGTCACCAGAAAAGTTATGGTGCATATACGCAAATTTCAACTATCAACGATATAGCTCGCTTAAAATGCTAACTCGAAACATATAGAGAGAAATCTCTAGGGTTCATAACTAACCCCAAATGCGACTAGAGTATACCCAATAAATAGTAGAATTCGAAACATAACAAGGTGGATAGTCCTAAGCCCCAAATAAAATAATAAAAAAAAACAAACTCATACCTCAAGTTGGCGCGGCGAGACAACAGCGAGTGGTCAATGGTCATTAACAATACTTACACTAGAGATAGTCTACAGAAACGCAGACTAGCTCTGATACCATACTGTAACGCCCCGTTTTAATTTAAAGAGTTTATCAAATTTATTTATAAAAAAATTAATCAGAGTAAATTTTTCGCAAACTATCAAATTTAAAACTTTAAACTTTAACGGGTGCTACTTAACTACTAACAACAAATAAACAAGGAGATAAACATAAAGAATCTACACATGCATAACTGACATTATAATAAACAAACCATGTTATAAGTTTCAAACCCAACCAAGAGATTCAACATGATCAAATGATCCAATCAACGTGATTAAAAATAATTTAAGCGGAAGCATCAATATCCAAAGATAACAATCAAGCATAGTTAAATATGCAGAAACAAAGACATGACAATCCAATGACCACCACTTGCTCGTCTCTCGCTGCCGCTTCCAACATTGCTCAACCTAAAGATAGGAAGAGGAAACAAGAGGACAAAACAAACAATGGGGGTGAGCAAAACTACTATGCTCACCAATATCGCATAAGTCTATCTCGCATAAAGATCCAAAAGCATAAATAGAGTATGCACAGAATCCAGGTCTAACTCCCTATTCGGCCCTATCGCAAAACCTCCTATGTACATACAACAACCTTCCGATCAAACATCGGCAAGGAGTAACCGGAAACCTTCCCTCCCTAGCTTGAAATAGGCAAAGGGATCCTTTCTGGGAGACAGTAGAGCCTAAAAGGACCCCCTCGAAAATCACACGGATCAGGGCGTCACCCCCCCAAACTCACACACGGATCAGGTGACCTCTCACTGTTTTCGCATTCATCAAAGGCACTATAGGCGAGACGCCCCTGGCTGTGTAACACACTAGACTAGGGTTCTCAGGCATACTTAAGTTATCGAAACGAACATTTATACAAAATAACAAAATTCGATAATTATATATACACAAACTTTACCTACCTGAAATAGCAATTAACACAAAAGGCGAGGCTCGGTAAGTGGAGAGGTCAACACCTCATAGCACCTACACGAAAGCAAGATAGCCTCCTGATTACTAATAACCCAACGAACACATAGACTTAGTTGAAACGTTACAACTAAGTGGCTCATGGAAAATCTCGTGGAATTATGGAACATTGACTCGACTCGGGACCAAGTATGGGGAAAGCCAATTAATAGTTGACCAAGTCAAATAAACAGTCAAAGGTCAACTAAGGTCAAAGACTAGGGAAAAATTCAAAAAATTAGATTACGGACTTGGCTCGCGCGGACCAGGGCGCTGTCGGCCGGCCTGACACTACTTAGGTTTCTTCTCGGTTATCTCATTATCAAACTGAGAGTAAACTCCAAAATTTAAACACATACCATATATTCATCACAAGAACATGCGAAAAGAATTATGCTCAAAATTTACATTTAAACAAAATAAACGGAACTTTAAAAAAACCGACAATTGAGGCACATGATCATGATGTCTAAGCAATTGAGTGAGTCATCAAATAAATTCTTAACACGTAGAATAAACATGCTGAATAGATTAGAATTACCAATTTTCAGCCCTAAGACATAACCATGTGATATTATTAAATTAATGCAAACTTTCAGCATAATAGGAACATGAATTTAAAGTCTGATCATATGAACAATTCAAGAATGTAAATTTTTTTTATCAAAAATACTACATCATGTAAAAGACAACATATAAGAATTCCAGACTTAACCCATAAACATATGATTTACTAAAATTGAAACAGTTTTCAGTCGAAAAGCCGATTTTTTTGTAATAATTGATACAGTAAAAATTTCTGAAAATTTTACTGTATCAATTATTACAAAAAATAAGCACAATAACAAAGTTTTATGCATTTATAATGAAAAGCCAATTTTATATGATTTATCGAACATTCTACAGAAATGAACATTTAATTATTTACCCTATTAAATCAACTTAAAAAATTATGAAATTTAAGAACAATGTCAAGATACATCACAGAAACAACATATTAAAAATTAAGAATTTTTATACAACAAATCAATTTATTCCGAATTAAATAATTTACAGCAGCAACTAGACGTTCGAAAAATTATAACTCACAACCTAGAGGTCCGATTGACCCAAGGTCAAGACCATTGTCACCGGGACAATCAAAAGTTCCACTATCCAAGAGGTTTCTGCGAGTTAACCTCAGATCATTCGGTTTCACATTAATCCTTAATGATCCGACCATAACACATAAAATATTACACATATAAGCACATGCTTTAATCAAACTTAAGCGTATCATATGAAATCAACCCTTGACTTTTAAATACACAAAATCACAGCATCATCATCAACAACATGAAAGCGAAACGTTCGGTACATTAGATATTAGCACAAGGATATCGACAACACCTAAACACAAGCATAACGCTTAACACATGAAATCATAAAAGTATGATGATATACCAATCACCAAGGGGAGTTCTCGAATTCTAAAAAGGTCACGACTCAGCTCGGCTCCTACGGGCGGGGGAATTCTCCCGATGGAACTCACGTCGGTGGAAAACGGCCCACTACTACCTGCCCGACAAACAAAATTCAGATTGCTCCTTCAATAATTCTTTTCGGCAACTGATTGAGCTCGGCTTGCTTGAATAAACTCGTGTCGGGACAGTCTACACATTCCAACATGTCGCTCGGTAAATGGACGTGAGACACAGCCATGCGAGGACCACGAAAATGGCAACGGCCCGGCATGGTTGAGGCAGGGTTGACAAACAGAGATGCGCGGGAGAAAAGGACTGGCGCTATTGGTGAACTCGCGGTGGCAGCAGGTTAAATCCGGCGAGGTGGTGGTGATTGGCAGCGAGAAGGCGATGGGTGGCGGACTCGCATAAGAGGACCAGAAGATGAATTTCGGCGAGGAGTTGAGGACAATGGCGTGAAATGCTGCTGGGCGACTCTTCCACGCGGAATGGTGCTGCTAGTGAAATGATGATCGACGATGTTTGAGATGAACGGCGAGTTGAGCGAGATTTATCAGGCGAGAAAAGATTGGAGGAAGGTTGGGAAAATCTGAGATAGAGATTAAGTTACGTGGGAGAGAGAGGGATTAAGGTGGGGAAGAGAGGAATTAGCCTATTTAATGGCCAATTAATATTAATCCCTCCTAATTTATATGGTCAAAGATCCCACATAAAGAAGAGTGAATAGCTTATGTATGGAGAATGGCGTTACAACATTAAAATTCAATATTTAACAACACATGCATGCGTGAGGATTGGAGTGGGGAGCAAGCAAGAGGATTGGAGTGCAAGTCAAGTAATTAAGAGATCTAGAAGATGTTAGGATATTTACTTGCCTTTGGATTTAATATTTTATTGCTTAATTAGTTCCCTAGGTAGATTAGAACTAAACTAGTTTAGGATCTATAAATAGGGGTCTTCCCCCATTGTTTTTGATGTCCAGAATTGATGAGTTGAATAGAAAAGAACGTTTGTTCATCCGTGTGTTAGGATTTGTGAGAGTTCGATCATGCAATCGAATTAGTGAGGCTAAGACCTAAGCTAGTTCAAAATCGAGGGAGCGAGGCTAATTACCGAGTGAACTCAAGTATCGTGAGAGATTTAGGCTAATAACCGAGTCGATCACACCTATCGTGGAGAGCAAGGCTGTGGTGACGCATTGTTCGAGGCAAGCGAGTGGAACAAAACACACGATCCACCATCACATGGACTGGGCGCGACTAGCATGGCATGATTCTCGCTGGGCACGACAGGCGTTAGCCTGGGCCAGTTGGACAAGACTTGGGACGCTAGCGTGCGACTGGCGCATCGCAGACATGGCGCTGTTGGGCGTTACCGAGCGCCGCACCAGGCGGCAGGGCACATGAACGCGTGCACTGGCGTGTGCGGTAACAGGCTGGCGTGCACTGGGCACTGCCAACTGACGACTGCTACGGGTAGTCTACGTGCGACGCCAAACTGGGCACGCATGCACGCTGTCCGCTCGCCATGGGACTGTGATATGACAGTGGGTATTGACCCTCGATGATGAGAAAGGCCGAGGGCCAAGGCTAATGAACAAAGACGAGAAAACGGCACAAACGCGGCTTGCATTGCCTAGGAGACGTGCACGAGCCCATATACGAGGGTGCCGATGTACACAATGGCATAGGAGGTCCAGCAAGAAGCTCAAGAGATCGAGGCTTGTAGGCTCAAGCGACGCGGTCGACTGGTGCAAGGCGTGCACGAGGGAGCAACGCGCATGATGCTTGGAGGCTAAGGCCTCGAGCGTATACTTTACGGAGGAGACGAGCAATGCGCGGAGGGAGGATGTTGGGTGGATAGTGCGTACGTGGGACGACCGCAAGGAAGGGCGCGAACACGCGCATTGGCGTAGACGCACGCAGACAAGACCACGCCTCAGAAGGAAGCGCTATCACAGGTTTTGGGATGGTTATCAAAGGATTAGAACCTGGTGGGGATGGCTAAGGAACCCGTTGGCTCGAAGGAATAGAAGGCACGCGAGTTGGGTGCCCAACGGGTGCAGCCCGCGCACATGGGCGCACTGGCAGCACGCTGGCAGGCAGTGGCGCGCAGGGCC
>CACSLK010027624.1:11805712-11838851 GCA_902706635.1 Striga hermonthica | reverse complement strand
GTTTCCTTATTGCTTTAGAATATCTAGATTGTTTAGGTTAGTTAATATTTTATTACTTTATTAGTTCCCTAGGTAGAATAGAATTAGATCTAGTTAGTGCCTATATAAAGGACCTTCCCCTATGTTATTTTTAGTCATGAAATTTATCAATAAAAATCCAAACTTTTGTTCAAACACTTTGTCTTAGATTTCTTCTAGATTTCTATTGCAATTTTATTCGGTTAGAGGGGTACGGTTTGTGAACCTCTAGGCAACTATCGGCGATTCAAGGCACTGGTTTGTGGCTTATCGGCAATCGGAACACACGATCTTCATCAACGCACGCAGGCGCAGTGATACGGAAGTGGTCATCAACCCAGGCGAGTTAGAGGATGAGGATGGCGGCGATCTCAACATACGGTTGGAAAACATGCTAGAGGAGCCATCAAGTCCAATATATCGACCTTCTTGTGTAAGATATTGGCCAAAAGAATGCGGTCCGAAGTCAAAGGTCAAGTCTAGGAAGTACAAAGCCAAGCAAGCTCGAAGGAAACGCAAGACAAAGGCTAAGGAAGGGAAGTGTTGGTGCAAGCCTTGTGCAAGAAAAAGACGAGTTTGGAAGATGGGGGCTCAAAGGAGAGGTAGGCAAAGAATGGAGGATGGATGGATATGGCGAGCTGGAGATTGTATTGGTTTGGATGGTTGGGACCCATGGCCAACGGAGGAGAATGACAACAAAGGGGATGACGGTGATCGGCTATTAGGCGAATGGCGCGCATCGGCCCATGATGCGCGTGGTCGGACAGAGTAGGATACATGGGCAGCTCCGAGCATTGGTGGGGACGCGCTAGCGTCGGGCGGCATGGACGCTGGGGACGCAGAAAGCACGACTAGCGCACATACAGATGAAGGCCTAGGCCGAGGGGGCCTAGGAAAGGCGGCAGCGTACGCGGGCGAGGAAGTCGGCAATGGCGTGAGGCCCGATGACGATGGCGAGACGTCGGGCGTGCGCGAAAATCGCGCGGGTGGTGAGGACGCGCGGGTCACGGCCAGCATTAGCAGGGCGCGCGAGTATGGGGCAGACGTGTGAAGCCTAAGCCGCGTGGGCTTAGGAATAACGGGCGCGGGCGCTCACGCGCAAAAGACGAGCGACGGATGCGAGGCACGCGTGATACGGAAGTGGTCATCTACCCAGGCGAGTCCGAAGATGAGGATGGCGATGACCTCAACATATGGTTGGAAAACATGCTAGAGGAGCCATCAAGCCCAATATATCAACCTTCATGCAAAAAGGACTGGTCGAAAGGATGTGGTCCACAATCCAAGCTTAAGCCTAAGAAACGCAAGACCAAGCGAGCCTGAAGGAAACGTAAGGAAAAGGCTAAGGAATCATGTTGTTGGTGTAAGCCTGCACAAGAAAGACGCGAGCAAGGAAGAAGGAGGCTAGAAGGCGGGGTTTGCGATGGGTTGAAGAAGGGTGGTGGATACCGGCGGAAGATTGCGTAAGGTTGAAGGGTTGAGACCCATTGCCATCGGGTGAGCAGCCGGAGTCGATCGGCAACGGAGGCGCGAGCACGAGCCAGCAGCGCACATCGTACCATGATTCGCGCGAGCAAGTGGTCAACACGCAGGCGGCGTTGGGTGCACGGGAGTGTACGGTAGGTGAACGGACCACGGACGTCGACTGGGACGCGCTGGCCTTCGGCGTTGAAGGCGCGGAGTGTGATAGGCGCGCGGGTGAGCAGACCTCGGGGATGCGCAGGAGGTGATTGGAGCCCTCGGGCGATGGATACGATACGCGAAGCAGCGAGCGCGTTGGGGTGCGCCGCAGGCGATTGGGGCGCGGGCGGTAGCCGGGACGCGCGCAAGGTGGACAGCGATAGCGGGGCACGCGCAAGGGCACGCGAGTGGAGTCCGGACACGGGCCTGGACCTAAGACTCGGAGGCTTAGGAATGTGGGAGGCACACGTACGCGATGTAGGCAGCGAGCGCTGGGAGCGCGCGATGACGCGCGCGTACAATGCGGACGACCCAAGCCGCGCAGGACTAGGAGTAGCTAAAGCGGTGTGTGACGCGTACGAGATGCGCACGCGTGAAGCTGCGCACGACACGGATTAGGTCTCGTGGGGTCGACGCGCACGAGAGGTGGCGGGCGTGCGATAAGGCGGCGCGAAATATGACGACCAAAGGTTTTTATGCACAAGACTTGGAATTCTTTGGAGTGCAAGCCAAGCAAGATCAAGACATCTAGTTAATTAGGACTTTAATATATTTAGTTTCCTTCTTGCACAATAATATCTAGATTGTTTAGGAATTTAATATTTTATTGCTTTAATAAGTTTTTCTAGGTAGATTAGAATTAGTCATAGTTAGGATCTATAAATAGGGATGATCCCTCATTGTTTTAAGGGAGTCTTGGAATTGATGAAATAGAAAAGAACGTTTGTTCAAACCGTGTGTTAAGATTCGTGAGAGTTCGATCATACCAATCGAATTGGTGAGGCTAAGACCCGAGCCAGTTCAAAATCAAGTGAGCAAGGCTAATTACCAAGTGAACTCAAGTATCGTGAGAGAGTTAGGCTAATAACCGAGTCGATCACACCTATCGTCGAGAGCAAGGCCGTGGCGAAGCTGTGTTCGAGACAAGCGAGTGGAACGCAAACACACGATCCTTCATCATTGGTGCTTTAGTTGAGAGTGATAATTGTGTGTTTGGTTAAACTTTTCCTATCCCATTATTTTTCTTTTGGTCCGATTTTGTTTCTTTTTGTTCGAATATTTTTGAATTTTATCCCTTAATTTTCGAAAAAATTTCGTAAGTCTAAAAAAAAAGTGTCATCTAGTCTTTTGTTATTTTTTTCCTCCCTTTGATTTGAACTTATTCGAATCTTCTTTTTCCTTTTTTTGAAATTTTTAGAGTCTTCAAAAAAAAAAAAAATATATGTCTTATGTGCCAATGAACGAGATGGATTGGGAAGATCTCGAATTATTGGAAATTTTGTAAAGGGAACTCACCCCATGGTAAAGCACGTATCTGGACGAACTCCATGAGCGAAGAAATCTAGAAGAATACGAGCGACAACTCGTAGAAGGCCGAGGAGCAAGAGAGGGTGAAGTCCACAATAATGAAAATGATGGTGCGCTGAACTTTCTAATCCTTGAGGACAAGGAAAGTCTTGAAGAGGACGGGAATGATACGGAAGTGGTCATCAACCCAGGCGAGTCCGAAGATGAGGATGGCGACGACCTCAACATATGATTGGAAAACATGCTAGAGGAGCCATCAAGCCCGATATATCGACTTTCATGCAAAAGGGAATGGCCGAAAGTATGTGGTCCACAATCCAAGGTTAAGCCTAAGAAACGCAAGACCAAGCGAGCCCGAAGGAAACGTAAGGAAAAGGCTAAGGAATAATGTTGTTGGTGTAAGCCCTTCACAAGAAAGAGGCGAGCAAGGAAGAAGGAGGTTAGAAGGCGGGGTTTGCGATGGGTTGAAGAAGGGTGGTGGATGTTGTAGCAAAAATTATTATTTTTACCGAGTACCGAATCGAAAAATTCGTTCCCCGGGTCGATCTCACGAGGAAGGCGGTTCGGAATTCAGTTTTGGTATCAATCACACATAAAAAGAAAATATATCCTAAACATACTAATCAAATAGGGGATAGAGTAATTACCAACTAAGAAATATCATAAAAATAATAATCTACCTAAGAAATACGAACGAAACAATGAAAAAGAAGCTAGGGAGTCGGGGATAATTAATTCAAGTTCTAGCAAAACTGGGCAATCAATTGTTCGGTTCGAGATTGACACTCTCGCTTAGACATCTAGCGGTTCACTCCCAATAACTCTTCGTAACAGGGGATGGAACATAGACGTACAAGCTCGAGCATACAATACAGGCCAACTATCACAATCCCAATAACTTTTCGTAACAAGGGACGGGTCATCAACTCGCACGTATTTCAACCAAAAACCTATAGACTATTCAATTACGAAATCATCAACCTCATGTGAGCCTATTTCTACGACTTCTCCCCTTTCGGTTCTGAAAGCCGCTAAGTCAATTAGAAGGTGATTAATCAACTAATCATATAGAACTGACAAACCCTAACTCGACAAATTAACATCCAACTGTCACCAATAGCAAGATCGAAATGTCACTTTTTGATTATATCAATCTATCGAATACAAATTCATCAATTCCTCATCAAAACAACGCACATAAGAACGAACAATTTAAGCCCGAGAGATACACGTTAAACATGAACAATCATCCCCTATGCCTAGCAATCAGAATTAGCTAAGCAATATCAATTCAACACAATACATCATCTCTTTCAATTCAACCATTATCCATGAGTTAAAAATAAAGAGAATAACTTACAATAAATCGCAATTCCAATGTTGAATTTGAATTACAAGCTTAATCCAAGAGTAATGGTGCAATCGAAGATGAATAATCAAAGTTTCTAGAGAGAAAAAGGGTGAAAATCGAGTTTGGAGTTGAAAATTAGGTCTGGGAACGAGTCCCAATGCAAAGTACTTGAAAAAACGAACAAAACCTAGCTTTTAAAAATCAGGTCGCCACCTCCATGGCCGCGGGAAGCTCCGCGGCCGCGACTTTCAGCTGCAGTAGTAATCTCGGGGCCGCGGGATTCTTCCGCTGCCCGCGGTGAACAAAATTTGGCTGCTGCGCGCGGCTTTACGATTTTTGTTCGTTCGGGTTCGTTTTAACTCAGAATTGAGTTCCGTTTTTTTCTACGCGTCGCTAATGAACCCCTCTATCTAACTATGCAAACCAATCAAATATTTTCTTGAAAACATGTCCTATCGGAGCTTCTTACCTGCACACCAAAAACGAAAACAAAACCAAAAAACATCGGAAAGCAAACGGAACACACCAGGACACTCAAAATAATGCAAAACACGCAATAAATGACAAAACGGACTAAAAACTAACTAAAAGACCTAACATAGGGGAAAAAGAAAGACAAAATGACAACGAAAAATGCAACAAAAATGGGACAAACAGTGGATACCGGCGGAAGATGGCGTAAGGTTGAAGGGTTGGGACCCATGGCCATTGGGTGAGTAGCCGGAGTCGATCGACGATGGAGGTGCGAGCACGAGCCAGCAGCGCACATCGTACCATGATGCGCGTGAGCAATTGGTCAACACGCAGGCGGCGTTGGGTGCACGGGAGTTTACGGTAGGTGAACGGACCACGGACGTCGACTCGGACGCGCTGGCGTTCGGCGTTGAAGGCGCGGGGCACGATAGGTGCACGGGCGAGCAGACCGCGGGTGTGGGCGGTACGCGCAACACAGCGGTGATGAAGGATCGTGTGTTGCGTTCCCTTGACTTGTCTCGATCACGGCTTCGCCACAGCCTTGATCTCGACGATAGGTGTGATCGAATCGGTCATTAGCCTAACTCTCTCACGATACTTAGGTTCACTCGGGTCTTAGCTCGCTCCCTCTTTTGAACAAGCTTGGGTATTAGCCTCACTAACTCGGTTGAACTAGCTTGGGTCTTAGCCTCACCAATTCGATTGCATGATCGAACTCTCATGAATCCTAACACACGGTTTCGAGCCAACGTTCTTTTCTATTTCATCAAATCCAAGACATCAAAAACAATGAGGGATGCTCCCTATTTATAGATCCTAACTATGACTAATTTTAATCTACCTAGGAAACTAATTAAAACAATTAAATATTAAATAACCTAAACAATATAGATATTATTGTGGAAGAAGGAAACTAAATATCTAGAGTCTTAATTGACTTGATTGTCTTGATCTTGCTTGGCTTGCACTCCAAACAATTCCAATTTATGCGCCTAAGTACTTCGGCCGCCTTTCTATTCGCGCGTCGCACGCGTTGCGCGCGCCGCCCCCGTACTCGCAGTCCTTGGTGGCTTAGGTCTTTTGCGCGCCCATTTCGCACACTCGCCTATGCGTGCGCCATGCCCGCGCCCGAACTCCTCACGCGCGTGCGCGCTGCCACCCTTTCCTATGCCTATCGCGCATAGGCATGCGCCTGCGTCTTTGCTGCACTCGCGCGCCCTTGCGCGCGCTCCTCGGCTGCCATCGTCTTTGCGCGCGTTCTGTCAAATGCCCGTGGCCTGCTCGCGTACAGTGCACCTGCGTACACCCGGCGCTGTCTGCGTGCCGTCCGTCTGCTCTCGCGCATCACCGCCCGATGCGCGCCTTTCGCCCGATCGACCATCGACCATTCCCGACCAACCTTCGGCTTCAACGACCACTTCGGTATCATTCCCCTCCTCTTCAAGGCGTTCCTTCTCCTCAAGGATATGATAGTTTAGCACATCAACGTCACTATCTTCTTCAATGGGGAAATCACCTTTGTAACGCCCCGTTCGATTTATAGAATTTCTCAGATTATTCTATTTATCGAATCTTAATTTTGAGATTATATTTTATATTATTATATGGATACTGTGATTATATAGCTCGTTCTATTTTATTTTATCAATCGTCGTTTGAATTTTCGGTTTAATCGCGTAAGCCGAATTGTTGTTCGTTTGAATTCGTTTTAGAACCGTTGCGACCCGAACATCAAAACGAATCAACAAGACCTTAAGACTATTACATTACCATCTCTTTAATAGTATTTTTTTTATCTATAAAAACCGAATTAGAAGAGGAAAAATTGATTGTAGTCAAATTCTTCGGTTTTCAATTATTGTCGGATTTTAAGTCCGATTTCGATTCCGTAAAATTTATTTTCTTCTCAATCCTTTTAGTGGCATTAAAACCAAAGTTGATAAATTTTGTTCAGCTATTTTAAGTGCCAAAACCGAATCCATACTCATGCATGAGTTAGAGAACCATGTTACTCTCTTTTGGCATCATGTGTTGGTAAAATATTAGTTTTTGGTTTAGATGGGATCTAGAATTTATGTCCACTCTCATCATGTTCTTGTGTTTCATTCCTTAGCTGTATTAGACCATTAAAAACCTGAATAACTTGAGCAAATAGAGAGTAAATCGGATTTCAAGCAAGATAGGAAGAGAAGTAGAAGAACCGAGCAACACCTCTTTCATTTCTCCACATTTTTGTTTTCTTGAAGGAGGTAAGGTTCCTCGGTTATGACTTCAAGCATTTGTTTTCTGAAAATGTGTTATTCATATGAAATGTAGTTCGTTCATTAGCTTTCTCTAGCGTTTGGAATTTCATGAATCTGATTTATATCGATTAAGTTATGATTTTCGAAACATCGTCGCGCAATCAATTTTTATAAAATCCCGGCAGCTTGTGTTCACTTAATGTTTGATCTGTTTATCATGTCTTAAAATACTCAACTGAAAAAGTGACCATCATAAAAGTTGTAGATATCTTTTTTATCTTTCTAGTGAGGTAAAATACATGTTGATATGAGCTTGGTAGCATGAGTTGTAGTCAATATATTTAGGTCTTATTTGTAGCATGAAATTATTCCTATCAGATTTTATGAACTGTAAGTTTGGTGTTTAAACTTATTGATGATGTTGTTATTTGTCAATATTGTCTTCTGAAAGTTATAGTTATTTAAGTTAGAAATCCGTTAGTTTTTGAATCAAGTCATTTAAAGTTGATTTGAATTTGTTATGAATTTGTGAAATTGTACATGCATGCTGTTTTTATATATCCGGACAGGTTTGGTGATTAAGATGTTTAGCTGTATTTGATGATCCTAATTTGGCTATATGAAAATGTAATGATCATAAAACTTGTAGTACATGTTATAAGCTTTCTATAGGAGTTTAAATCATACAATTTGGAATTTTGGTTGATTTTATATAATTTTTCTAAGTTGGGTTTATGCCCAGAATTTTGATGCAGTGGCTGTGTATATACTCAAAATGTATATCCTGAAATGAGGCCTTAAACATTATTATTTGTAAAAGTGGTCTTCAGTAAAGTTGTAGATATTTAAGTTAACTATCACATGGTTTTTGAATCTTGTTCAAAACGTATCTGTAGCTCTGGTTATCTAGTAAATACTGAAGTCTGATCGGTTACAAGTTCTCGACTTTTGACTGCTACTCAGTTTTTAATGTTTGATGAGTTATTTCCTAGTATACAACCTTATTTGCTTTTGGTGTCTTCATAAGAATTGTAGACGCATGCCTTTGGATTATATTGCAACTTGAATCATATTTATCTGAGTTATGTGCTGAAAGTTATGTCGATTTTAAAAAATGCTGCCCGGGTTAAATTTTGAAAAACGTACGTGATATTTTCGAAAATGAGATTTCTTTGATTAAATGCTTATGTGAGCTTATTTGGACTAAGTGATTGTTATGATTAGTTGGTCATGAGTTGAATAGTCATTTATAGGACTATTTTAATAAATGTAGGTGCTTGACGAGCCGAGCTCGCCGCCTACCCGTTATTGTTGTGCATTCGCTTGTTATCATCCAGGTGGGTTTTGCTTATAAAATTGTCTATGCCATACGTGTTGTTTAATGTTTAGTTGGTATGACCAATGTATGAAGATGAACCATGTAGCCTATCGATGTGAGCTGTTACGGCCGTCGGTACGGTTGTCCCCGTCGAGTTACGGTACGGTTGCCCTTGCGAGGCAAGTCTCCTTAAGACCTAATGAAAGGCCGTGTCCGTTACAGTGGCACGCACTCCCGTCGTTAGGGTTTATACATCCCCTTTCCGCGGCTAATGATAGATGTGCACATGAGTGAGTTATTGTTGTGATTGTTAGGAGATGAGACATGATGATGATTGATTTATATTCATGCTGCGACCATACCATCTTTACATGTTATTATGTGCATAGTAGTGAGCACTCCTTTATCATTTGTGCTCATTCCCACCTGCTCTTCACGGATGCAGGTTAAACAGTGGCCGGATGACGGGGCGAATGGCGAGTGGTGGTCTATTCATTATTTCATTTTGCTTCCGTTTTAATAATGTGGTCTTTATGAACCCTATTCATATTTTGAACATATGAAACTGTTTTTGAACTATGCTTAATGTTTGAGAAATAATTTGGTAAACCCTTTTTGAACCTTGGATATTCATGGTGATTAATTTTTGAAGTTCTATTGTTCATATCGATTATTATGTTGAGAATCAGGTTAATGAAAACCTTGTGAAAAATCGGGTTTAAGAATCCCCGTGAATCCAGTCACGACTTGGACTAGTTAACTTGTGTTGGTTAATGCCCTTGACTTTCGAAAATGAATTCGAAAAATTTGTTCTGGTTTTTAGAAAGCTTGAGATTTCTTTAAAATCAAAGTGGGGTGTTAAAGTTTGGTATCAGAGCCAGTCTGCGTTTCTGTAGACTGGTTTATATGTGATTATGTATTTAGACCTTGTATTATGACCACTCGTCTTCGTCACGCCGCGCTGCTTAAGGTATGTGTTTATATAAGTATCAATGAAAATACTTATAATGTAAATTGTAATTTTTGTATTCTTGCCTAAGTAGTAGTGGAACTACTTATGAGATGGATTGTTGAAATTTTGAGTGGTAGTGGATGTTTTATCCACCTTTGTTATGATTTGAATTCTAGTGTTCAACTAAGAGAACTCTAGTTGCATTTGAGATTAATTATGACCCTAGAATTTTTTTTTTTTTTTTTAGAAATTCAAGTTAGCACTTTGTGCGAGATATCTCATCGATGAATGAGATTTGCAATTGTGCACCATAGCTTTCTGGTGACCAACGTCAGGATGTCTTATTGAGATTAGACAACCGAGAGGTCTAGAATGTGCGGGATCACTCAAACGTCTAGATCAGTTGACAAGTGGACCAAAGGGATTGTTATCGAATAGTTAGTCGGCATTTCCTAAATCGCACATGAGATATTACTCGTGTCAAAGAGGAATGACGTTTTCTCATAGGTATTAACAGAGTCGTATGTTCTGAAGGTATCTATTATGAGGAAATCTAAATGAACATTTGAATTAAGAAAATTTTTTTTCAGTCAAGAATCAAGTAGTATTGAGGTGTGAATCAAACATATACTAGAAGAAGTATATTTTCACACAATCAAACTATTTGGAAAGATAAATACGTTAGTAACCTTGAAAGTCAAACATGAAGAAACAGAAAAGATACATGAAGATCCAAGCACACTGTTGAGGATATCATTATTACTAAGAACCTAATACAGAGGCATAAGATAAAGAAAAATACAAATAAAGCAAAAGTGAATCCTCAACTAATACAAGATAATATATAGATAAAGGGAGGGTGCGTCTCAAGAGTACAAGACCCCTTAACTCTGCCACCCATACCAGATATCAGGGTTTATAAAGATAAATCTGGTGGATCAGAAGTTCGTTTGCGCTTAAACCCTTGAGTTTCCACAGAATCTTGAGAAGTGATGTTTTGTTGAAGCTTTTTGATAAGTCCAGCAGCAGTATCTGCACATTTGAAGATCTCTCTAGTAGAATAAGATATAAAAGTCTGAAATAAACTGTCATCAAGAAAACCAAGAAGGCCATTGAAGATGTGATGGGAATTTAATAGACCAATGGGCTTATTATGAAATTTCATGTCTGCCCAAGAAGCAATTGTAAACATGGTCATTAAAGTGTCATATCCACCAGGAAGTATGATGAAAGCATCACTATGGTTCAACATAAACATAGTGCAATCATAAATAGAGTTAGAAAGCATCAGACTGGTAGAATCTTTGAGAACTTTTGAAGGAGTTCTGTGAAATGGTAGAACACTTTTCACTTCAATATCAAAGCATTTTCCAGCCAGGAGAAGGCTACCAAAGAAACCGAGGCTAGTTCCTCCATACAGTAAATTGATCTTTTGTTTTCCCAGTTCTCTTACTAGTTGGGATACAATATCAATATTTGGAGAAGAAGCTACAAGTTTAGGACCGCCAAGAACACATATGGTTTTTATAGGTTGAAGAACCTTAGTAACTTAAGAAGACTCAGAAACCTCCATTTGGTGTGGAGAGATCATAAAGAATGATCGGTGTATTTAAGGAGAAAGTTTATGAAGAGATAAATATTATATTGTTGCACTCTGATAGAAGCAACAGACAAGTAAGAAGTTAAGCTGTAAATGAGCGTTATCTATCAGAAGGGATAAGATATTCCATACCTTATAATAAATATGGTTAACAGAGACAGTTGTAGAAAACAGGATCCTTAACAACAATAGTTTCAAGACTATAGCGGTTTTGTTCATTTTTGAAGCAGAACCATAAAGACATAAGTTCTCGATGCACATATCCACTAGGATGTGTCTCAAGCATCTGTTGGAGTGTTTGATCCATAGATTCTCTACTCAATCCATCCTTGATGAAAGCTATTTTATCTTCTCGATTTTTGGACACAAATTCTAAAGATGTACATCGTGTGTCACAATTTCAACGAGCACATTTATAACAGCCGCCTATTCTTTTAGCTCTTCGTTTCTTGGCAAAATTACTTCTACCCATACCTGTCATATATTTGTATGCATTGGGAAACTCGCCAGATACTCGAACGTTTGCTTCAATCAACCATTGAATATCATTGGGGATATTATGGATCATTAACACTCTCAATCTTTCCACTCGAGATCGATAGATTTTTCTTATGATGTTAAGTGGAAGAAAGGAGTAAAAGTTGCGAATATTTGAAAGTGCTAGATCCATTTGTTATTCGGACCATTGCTGAAGATTGAAGGACCTACAGCGTCTGTTTATAGAATAATGACGCGTCTGAGATACGACTTCAATTTGTGTGTCAAGGAGCAAAATGAGTATGAGATAAGATCTCGGTTGTAAATTTAGTATTAAAATATGCCGAGTGGCTGGATACGCAACCAAAGTGTATTAGTGGCAGCCGAAAGAAGATGTAAAATGTCGGTAATAATAATATCACAATGAATTATTGGGGTACTTACTCATTTCACTATTGTCGATGTGCATGATTGACAATAGGAGATGGTTATTTGCAAACTGTGAATATGTGTATAATGACCGAGAAGAACGCAATCAATCTGACAAGGTAGATCACACTAGCAAATTAATTACAACTCAGTTCTCCAAGACTCCTCGACTAGAGAGCAGCACTAGATTTCCTTTGAGGATTTATGCCTATCTCTAGGGTTGGGTATTTTTGCGGGTTGGAGTGTGTTGTTGGAATAAGGTGGTGGACGTGAAACTCAGTTTTATGCCCTGTTATTTTGAGACCTTGAAACTTTCAAATTCGAAAAAAAAAAAATTGTTGTTGTCAAACCCTTTGTCCTATCAGAGTACTTAGGAATTGTGAAAACCGGAAATTATAATTTCTGGAATGCGCCTCGAACTGAGTGCCGAACCTGACTGGGTGTAGCCACGCGAAGTGGTGGCCGAGCCCGCACGCCCGTGCTGAGAGACATGAGGCCAACTGCAGTGGCTGATCGTTGACTCGCATGAGAGCTGCCGCCGCCATCACCGAACGCCAAACTCCCCAGGTCAGTGTATACGGCCAAACCTTGACCTTGTAGCTGGTATCTGAGTGGGTATATGCACGCGTTCCAGCGCCCCGCATATACAGCGCCAGCGTGTGTTTCACCTCTCGGGTGACAGTGCATTAAACCCAGTCCAAACTTGTCCTTTTAGAGGTCTTTGGACCAGATTTTTTTTTATTTTTTTTTTGTCAAAGTGTATGTTGATCTTTCGAGTCGTTGTGTGAATTCCCTAATCAACAACCCTCGATGTGTGGGGTTGGTCAATTAGTTTCCTTTGCCATATGCGATTTTCTTGACATGGCGAGATAGTAGTTTCGTATTAACGTGTGGCGGAGCCTTGAGTCTCGGTTGGAGACCGATTCCGTGAAAGAAAATCGTTATTGAGTATCTAGCCTTTACTTCCTAAACCGCATACGAGATGTTGTTCATGTCGGCAAGGAGAGAGACTTTGTCAATGGTATCAAACAGAACCGTCTATTCTGAATGTACCAGATTTGAGAATAGTGACGATTTTCTGTCTTATCATGATTTCTCGACCAAGTCAATAGCTTAGCCTGATGGTTGACTCCACCACCGGGACTTGTGAGCATGCATGCCACGTTCTATGCTCGTGATGGAGGGAATGTGTGCTTCAACTCGAGGTATGTGTTAATTGTGGCGAGCTGCGTGATAGGCAGAACCCTACATGTATGGAGGTATCGGTGACCTGTTGGGACTGAAGGTCCATCAGCGAAAGACCGGGAGTGGTACTCGTCAACGTCCAGTGAGTGTAGTCAAGTTGAGGGCGAGATTATTTGGCAGGGGGAGACCGAGATTCGGAGAGAGTACCCGAACCTCACATTTGATGTCCCCTTCTTGTACCCTCTTTACCTTCTAGTTGTTTTGTTTTCGAATTCCGAGGACGGAATTCTTTGTAAGGTGGGTAGATTGTAACGCCCCGTTCGATTTATAGAATTTCTCAAATTATTCTATTTATCGAATCTTAATTTTGAGATTATATTTTATATTATTATATGGATACTGTGATTATATAGCTCGTTCGATTTTATTTTATCAATCGTCGTTTGAATTTTCGGTTTAATCGCGTAAGCCGAATTGTTGTTCGTTTGAATTCATTTTAGAACCGTTGCGACCCGAACATCAAAACGAATCAACAAGACCTTAAGACTATTACATTACCATCTCTTTAATAGTATTTTTTTATCTATAAAAACCGAATTAGAAGAGAAAAAATTGATTGTAGTCAAATTCTTCGGTTTTCAATTATTGTCGGATTTTAAGTCCGATTTCGGTTCCGTAAAATTTATTTTCTTCTCAATCCTTTTAGTAGGCATCAAAACCAAAGTTGATGAATTTTGTTCAGCTATTTTAAGTGCCAAAACCGAATCCATACTCATGCATGAGTTAGAGAACCATGTTACTCTCTTTTGGCATCATGTGTTGGTAAAATATTAGTTTTTGGTTTAGATGGGATCTAGATCTTATGTCCCCTCTCATCATGTTCTTGTGTTTCATTCCTTAGCTGTATTAGACCATTAAAAACCTGAATAACTTGAGCAAATAGAGAGTAAATCGGATTTCAAGCAAGATAGAAAGAGAAGTAGAAGAACCGAGCAACACCTCTTTCATTTCTCCACATTTTTGTTTTCTTGGAGGAGGTAAGGTTCCTCGGTTATGACTTCAAGCATTTGTTTTCTAAAAATGTGTTCTTCATATGAAATGTAGATCGTTTCATTAGCTTTCTCTAGCCTTTGGAATTTCATGAATCTGATTTATATCGATTAAGTTATGATTTTCGAAACATCATCGCGCAATCAATTTTTATAAAATCCCGGCAGCTTGTGTTCACTTAATGTTTGATCTGTTTATCATGTCTTAAAATGCTCAAATGAAAAAGTGACCATCATAAAAGTTGTAGATATCTTTTTTATCTTTCTAGTGAGGTAAAATACATGTTGATATGAGCTTGGTAGCATGAGTTGTAGTCAATATATTTAGGTGTTATTTGTAGCATGAAATTATTCCTATCAGATTTTATGAACTGTAAGTTTGGTGTTTAAACTTATTGATGATGTTGTTATTTGTCAATATTGTCTTCTGAAAGTTGTAGTTATTTAAGTTAGAAATCCGTTAGTTTTTGAATCAAGTCATTTAGAGTTGATTTGAATTTGTTATGAATTTGTGAAATTGTACATGCATGCTGTTTTTATATATCCGGACAGGTTTGGTGATTAAGATGTTTAGCTGTATTTGATGATCCTAATTTGGCTATATGAAAATATAAAGATCATAAAACTTGTAGTACATGTTATAAGCTTTCTATAGGAGTTTAAATCATACAATTTGGAATTTTGGTTGATTTTATATGATTTTTCTAAGTTGGGTTTATGCCCAGAATTTTGATGCAGTGGCTGTGTATATACCCAAAATGTATATCCTGAAATGAGGCCTTAAACATTATTATTTGTAAAAGTGGTCTTAGACAAAGTTGTAGATATTTAAGTTAGCTATCACATGGTTTTTGAATCTTGTTCAAAACGTATCTGTAGCTCCGGTTATCTAGTAAATACTGAAGTCTGGTCGGTTACAAGTTCTCGACTTTTGACTGCTACTCAGTTTTAAATGTTTGATGAGTTATTTCCTAGTATACAACCTTATTTGCTTTTGGTGTCTTCATAAGAATTGTAGGCGCATGCCTTTGGATTATATTGAAACTTGAATCATATTTATCTGAGTTATGTGCTGAAAGTTATGTCGATTTTAAAAAATGCTGCCCGGGTTAAATTTTGAAAAACGTACGTGATATTTTCGAAAATGAGATTTCTTTGATTAAATGCTTATGTGAGCTTATTTGGACTAAGTGATTGTTATGATTAGTTGGTCATGAGTTGAATAGTCATTTATAGGACTATTTTAATAAATGTAGGTGCTTGACGAGCCGAGCTCGCCGCCTACCCGTTATTGTTGTGCTTTCGCTTGTTATCATCCAGGTGGGTTTTACTTATAAAATTTGTATGCCATACGTGTTGTTTAATATTTAGTTGGTATGACCAATGTATGAAGATGAACCATGTAGCCTATCGATGTGAGCTGTTACGGCCGTCGGTACGGTTGTCCCCGTCGAGTTACGGTACGGTTGCCCTTGCGAGGCAAGTCTCCTTAAGACCTAATGAAAGGCCGTGTCCGTTACAGTGGCACGCACTCCCGTCGTTAGGGTTTATGCATCCCCTTTCCGCAGCTAATGATAGATGTGCACATGAGTGAGTTATTGTTGTGATTGTTAGGAGATGAGACATGATGATGATTGATTTATATTCATGCTGCGACCATACCATCTTTACATGTTATTATGTGCATAGTAGTGAGCACTCCTTTATCATTTGTGCTCATTCCCACCTGCTCTTCACGGATGCAGGTTAAACAGTGGCCGGATGACGGGGCGAATGGCGAGTGGTGGTCTATTAGTTATTTCATTTTGCTTCCGTTTTAATAATGTGGTCTTTATGAACCCTATTCATATTTTGAATATATGAAACTGTTTTTGAACTATGCTTGATGTTTGGGAAATAATTTGGTAAACCCTTTTTGAACCTTGGATATTCATGGTGATTAATTTTTGAAGTTCTATTGTTCATATCGATTATTATGTTGAGAAGTGAATCAGGTTAATGAAAACCTTGTGAAAAATCGGGTTTAAGAATCCCCGTGAATCCAGTCACGACTTGGACTAGTTAACTTGTGTTGGTTAATGCCCTTGACTTTTGAAAATGAATTCGAAAAATTTGTTCTGGTTTTTAGAAAGCTCGAGATTTCTTTAAAATCAAAGTGGGGTGTTACAACCTTGATCCTCAGTTCTCAACTTAATACGCTTCCCTGGCCGTCCAAACTCCATCTTTCCTCTCTTGTAGTCATTCGTAATGGGCCCAAGTGCGAGCCACTGGACTCCTAGCACAATATCCGTTGCCTTAAGCGGTAAGGCGTAAAGATCAATTTCCAGCTGGTGATCCTGTGCCATTATTGGGACCCTCTTGAATAACTGACTACCTTACAACTCATGTCCATTGGCCACCTTGACACCAAACTTCTTGACTTTTGTGGGTACCAACTTCAGCCTCCGGGCTATCCTTTCATCAATAAAATTTAAACTCGACCCACTATCCACCAGTACCTCTAGCAATATATCCTTTACCTCAGCCGTGAATCGGATCATCCTGGGACCACGCTTATTGCACTTAACCATATGTAACCAGGACTCTTCCTGTGGCTTTTCTTCCTCTCGTTCCTCCTCAATTTCCAACAGAAAAATTTCCTTACCCTTGCACTTATGGCCTGGTACAAATTTCTCGTTGCAAGTAAAGCACAAGCCTTTCTCTCTTCGCCTTTGAATTTTATCATCCGTCAGCCGTCGGTAGTTGCTCGTAGTGCGTGTACCTTTGCCAACTGTTGGTTTGATCTCAGCCCGTGGGGGCGTATCATCGACCGCGACGTTCGCGCGCCGAACGTCTGTGTGCCCCTCGCTCGGTCTGGTACTGCGCACTGCCGCGAGATGATCCTCGTGCAGTCGTTCTGCTTCCATCACGGCCCTTGTTGACCTTGGACTATCCAATCGTACCTCCGCAGCCAACTCAGCCTTCAAGCCTCCTACAAACGCACCTACAAGTGCCTTTTCGGGCCAATCTCGAACTCGACTTGCAATCCTCTCAAACTCCTTTTGATAGTCGCATAGACTACCGGTTTGACGGATCCCTGTCAGGGCCTCATCGTAATCAAAATATTCACTAGATCCGAACCTTGTGATGAGCTCCTTCTCGAAATCTCTCCATCGGATTTGCTCGCCTTTGTTCTTGTAGACATGTGACACCCATTGCCACCATGTGTTGGCTTCACCATCTAAGTAGTAGGCAGCAATTTGGACTCTTTCGGACTTGTGTACTTCATTGATCTCGAAAAATTGCACGGCACGACTTAACCATGCATCCGGATCTACTCCATCAAACGTCGGCATCGTGATCTTCGGCCTCGCACGTACGTGCTCCTCGCAATGATGCCGATGGCCATGCGTCCTGCGATCGCCGTGGTGTCGGGTAGTGCGCGTCGCGCGCGTTCCCTGCGACCGTTCGTCGTCGTCATCGCGACTAGATGCCGAACTGCCCGTTCCCGACATGGTTGATCTCAATGTGCGGCTCCTCCGCGTATGATGGTTGACTCTCTCGAGCTGTCCCGCCAAGTCGTGTATCATCAGCTCCAACTTTGCCATATTTTCATTGACCACGTGCTGTCCGTTACCAAGGGACCTCATGCTTTCTTCAAGTGCATCAAATCTCTCACGATTCGTCATGACTCTTTTTTTTTAGACTCTAAAAAAAATCGAAAAAGAAGAAGAATTCGAAGAAATTCGAATCTAGGGGAGGAAAAATAACAAAAGACTAGATGACACTTTTTTTTTTTTTTGATACTCACGAAATTTTTCGAAAATTAGGGAATAAAATTTGAAAAAATTCGAACAAAAGAAACCAAAAATTCGAACCAAAAAAGAAAAAGAATGGGTTAGAAAAAGTTCATCACTCTCAATGAAAGCACCAATGATGAAGGATCGTGTGTTGCGTTCCCTTGACTTGTCTCGATCACGGCTTCGCCACGGCCTTGCTCTCGATGATAGGTGTGATCGACTCGGTTATTAGCCTAACTCTCTCACGATACTTGAGTTCACTCGGGTCTTAGCCTCTCTCCCTCTTTTGAACTAGCTCGGATCTTAGCCTCACTAACTCGGTTGAACTGGCTTGGGTCTTAGCCTCACCAATTCGATTGCATGATCGAACTCTCACGAATCTTAACACACGGTTTCGAACCAACGTGCTTTTCTATAGTCATAGTCATAGATCCTAACTATGACTAGCTCTACTCTACCTAGGAAACTAATTAAAGCAATTAAATAATAAATAACCTAAACAATCTAGATAATATTGTGCAAGAAGGAAACTAAATATCTAGAGTCCTAATTGACTTGATTGTCTTGATCTTGCTTGTCTTGCACTCCACACAATTCCAATTTATGTGCCTAAGTACTTCGCACGCCTTTCTATTCGCGCGTCGCACGCGTTGCGCACGCCGCCTCCGTACTCGCAGTCCTTGGCGGCTTAGGTCTTTTGCGCACCCATTTTGCACGCGCGTCTATGTATGCGCCCTGCCCGCGCCCAAACTCCTCGCGCGCGTGCGCGCTGCCACCCTTGCCTATGCCTAACGCGCATAGGCATGCTCCCGCGTGTTTGCTGCACTCGCGCGTGATGACGGACCGTGTTTTTATCTATACGACGGGTTGTGAATAAACGTGCACTAGGGCCTTCGTTTATCCACGATAGGTGTATCTAACTGACGCACTTCGGCCTTCTCCTAGACACCGTGACTTCAAGACGCTCTAATGGCCTTCTCTCCGACACTGTATGTAAACACGCACTAACGGCCTTGTTTAAACACACGTAAGAACATAAGTTCCCCTCTCAATTGGCTCACCAATTCAAGACTCAACATTCAACTCTCTTAATTGTGAAGAGTACATGGGGTATTTATAGGTGCATAAAATAAATCTAAGCCTAAATAAACTAGATCTCCTAAATCTTGCAATAATAGAAATCCTAATACTAGAAAGCAATAAAATCCTACTATTACTATAATATTAATGCTTGGCTTGCACACCAAGCAATTCTAGAAGCTAAATAATTGCGCCCCAAATAAAACTCTCGGCCGCCTCTTACGCGTCGCGCGTGTGCGCACCGCCTCTCGTGCTCGCCTAGTCCTCGGCGCCTTAGGACTTGTGTGTCCGTATCGCACGCGCGCAGCTGTGCGCACGCCCAGCATCGCCGCCTTTCCTCTTGCGCATGCATTCCAGCGCCCTTCGCTTATGCCTACCGCGCCTAGGCATGCGCCCGCGCACACCATCCACTCGCGCGCCTCCGCGCGCTTTTTGTCCCTGCCCGCTGCCTTGCGCGCGTCCCAGCTACTGCCCGTGCCCAATTCGCCTACGGCGCATCCGCGTACACCGTGCACCTGCCAACCTTGCGCCCGCATACTCCTCGCAAATCCCGCGTGCGCGGCTTGTTTGCCCACCCGTGTGCATCAAGGGCCGATGCGCACCTTTCGCATTTTAGCCCCTCACTAGTCTTGTTGGTCCCTAACTCCACTTCCGTAACATTCCACTCCTCTTCAAGACTTTACTTTTCCCCAAGGATAAGAAAATTCCGCTTCCGAACTCGACCATCCCCTTCATCCTCGTCAGGTGACTCATCTGGATCCTCAGTCCTCAACTTGACCCTCTTACTCGATCTCCCGAACTCCATAGTTCATTTCCAATAATCAGTTGTGATTGGACCAAGAGTCTCCATCCACTGGCATCCAAGTACTATATCAGTCGCCTTCAATGGCAAGGCATATAGATCCACTCTCATCTTTTGACCTTGAGCCTCCATCTTTACACCTTTGAAGAGAATATCCCCTCGGAGTGTTTCTCCGTTTGCTACTTTGACTCCAAAAGGTTTAACCTTGGTGAATGGAATCTCAATTTCCTTGGACAACTCCTCATCAATGAAGTTTAGCGTAGACCCACTATCAACCAATACTTCCACAAATTTGCCCCTAACTTCAGCCGTGAATGTGATCATCTTTGGACCACGTTTCTTGCTTTTAACCATATGCAACAAGGACTCCTCCTGCAGTTTTTCCTCCTCGCAATCCTCCACAATTTGTAACAAAAATACTTCCTTACCCTTGCACTTGTGGCCTGGTGTGAATTTTTCATTGCACGAATAGCAAAGGCCTTTTTCTCGTTGTCGCTGCATCTCTTCATCAGTCAACCGTCGTATGTTGCTCGTAGTTCGAACAGCTTCACCCCACGGCTTGTTCTCGGATCTCGCCACTGGTTCCTCAGTCGCGGCGTGTGTGCGCTTGGTCTCCGTGTGCACGTCGCTCGGCCTGGCCTTGCGTACTGCCATCAGATGATCCTCGTGTAGTCTAGCCGACTCCATGGCTGCTCGCATCGGTCCTGGCCTATCCAACCTTACCTCTGCTGCTAACTCAGCCTCAAGTCCTCCAACAAACGTCCCCACTAGCGCACTCTCGGGCCAATCCCGCACCCTACTAGCAATGCGCTCGAACTCCTTTTGATACTCCCTTAGGCTACCAACTTGCTTAATTCAAGACAAAGCTTCATTGTAATTGTGGTAGTCACTCGAGCCAAACCTCGTGATGAGCTCCCTTTCAAAATCCCTCCAACACATGTTCTCACTATGGTTCTTGTGCAAAACCCATTGCCACCATACGTTTGCTTCTCCATCAAGATGATAAGAAGCAATTTGAACTCTTTCGTACCTTGGCACATTATTAATTTCAAAGAATTGCATAGCTCGACTCAACCATGCGTCCAGATCTGTTCCCGTGAACGTGGGCATAATGATTTTTGGTTTAGTGGATGCCCGTTCCTCGCGTTCGTGATGCCGGTTGTTGCGCCCATCGTGTCGTCGCTCATCACGGCATCGGTGGTCACGCAGCTCGTCGCGTGTGGCTCGTGACGCGTACGATGCGTACGACTGCCTGTCGTAAATTATGCGGACACGGCGAGAAGACTCAAGAATGCAGCGAGTCGCGCGTGGCATGCGCGAAGGAGGCTCGGATGGACACGCGCTCGATTCTGTTGGGGACGAGCGCGGGGTTGAACGCGCAGGCGACGGGGTACACGCACGAACTTGCCTAGGCACGCGAGGATTAGGCAAGCTGCTGGACGCGTGCGCGGGAATGGAACATGAAGCCCTAGTCCTTGGGTGGTTCGGCAACGCGGACGCGGGGCAAGGCGGCTTGGGGCGCAAGCAAGAAATAAATTAAATAGCTTGCTTAATATTTTCTTGTTTTCTAGTTTGTTTAGGATACTTTATATTTTATTTCTTTCCTAGAATAAGTAGTCTAGTCTAAGTAGATTAGGACTAGATCTTTATTTTGAGCCTTATAAATAGGCGTACCTTGTTATCAATTATCCATATTGATTCTTAATACAAAAACTGAACTTTGTTCAAATCTCTTGCTTTAGTTTACGCTAAGTGTTCTATTGCAAATTATCATTCGAAGGGGCGCGAGTGTGTGAACCTCCGAGCACAGTATCGGCGATTTAAGGCGCGGGAGCGGCTTGTAGGCAATCGAGACACACGGTCTTCATCATTGGTGCTTTCATTGAGAGGGTCGATCGTGTGCCTTTCCTTTCCTTGGTGCTTTCATTGAGAGGGTCGATCGTGTGTCTTTCCTTTCCTTGGTGATTTCATTGAGAGGGTCGATCGTGTGTCTTTCCTTTCCCATTCTCTTTTAATTTTTCTTTCTTAATTCTCGTTCGTTCAAAAAAAAAAAGTAAAAGGCGAATAAAAAAAAATCAATCAAAATTAGTCTGGGAAGTCGAGAACGTAGGCAAGCCAGAAAAAATATGGCCAATCGACAGTTGAAGGAAAAGGTTGAAGGTTTGGAAGGCCAATTCAAGGCCATAAGCGAAAAGCATGGAGGATCGGTTTGGATCTCTCGACGAGGGACAGATCAGCACCAACGCTGTCGTGGCTCGCCTCGAGCAGCGCCTGGAGGAGGTGTTGCGCGGGTTCCAGCGATAGCAGCAGCAGGAGCCACCACGGGTGAACGCACGTGAGCGTCTAAGGCAACAGGAGCAACAGCGGGCTGATCACAACCCCGAGGAGGAGGAAGAATACGAAGAGCGGTTGCAGGCGTCGAACGTACAAAAGCAAGCCCGCGTCGAGAAACCGAGGATCGTGCTGTCGACGTTCACAGGAGCCAACCCTGACGCTTGGCTGAACAGGGCAATGCACTTTATTGACTTAAATGAGATGCCACAACGTGACTGGGTTCGGTATGCCGCGTACTATGTAGATGGTGAGGCCAACGTATGGTGGCAGTGGCTCACGCGTGTGTATCGCAGGCGGCAACAACCGATCCGTTGGGAAGATTTTGAACGCGAGCTTCTTACGCGTTTTGGGAACTCAGATTATCATAACCACGATGAGATACTGACTCGGATCCGGCAGACGGGGAGTGTACGTGATTACCAAAAGGAGTTCAAGAGATTGGCGTGCCGAGTTCATGGGTGGCCGGAGAGCGCGCTTGTTGGCGCGTTTGTTTGAGGGCTTAGGTATGATCTCGCGGCCGAAGTGCGATTGGAAAGGCCGGAGACCATGCACAAGGCCATGGAGGTTGCTAGGAGATGGGAGGATCACTTGGCCGCGACTCGAAAGGTACGGGTGGATTTTCGTGTCCCGGAGCCACGGCGTGTGCCGGCGACCGTGGCTGCACCTAGTGCGAACGCGAGGCCGCTGGGCACTTTTAAGCCACCGGCAACCGAGGTGAAGAGGTTGACGGAGGAGGAGATGGCATGGAAACGTGAGAAGGGGCTGTGTTTCCGGTGCGAGGAATATACGCTGGGACATCGGTGCAAGCAGAATTTCTTGATCGAGTTCGTGGACTCGGATGACGAGGAGCAGGTGATCGAGGAAGAACAGGAGGTGGAGGTCGAGGTGCTCAATGACGAGGCCGAGATCTCAGTTCATGCGATGGCGGGCACTAAAGGCCCGAGGACTATGAAGTTACCGGTGTGGTTGAAGGATCGGCGGGTCACGGTACTCGTGGACAATGGATCGTCGCACAATTTCATTAATGCGACTCTCTCGCACAAACTCAAGTTGCCCACGACCACGATTGAGCTGTTCGAGGTTAGGGTGGTGAATGGCGAGCTCTTGCGATGCTCGGAGATGTACTGGGGCGTGCCGATCAAGTTTCAAGGAGTAACGGTGAAGGCGGATTTTTTTGTCTTACCTTTGGTAGGACCAGATGTGGTGCTTGGGGTACAGTGGCTCGAGGGACTTGGAGATGTGACGACTAATTACTGGAAGGGTGTGATGAAGTTCGAGGCCGGTGATCAGCTTGTTACCTTGAAGGCTAGTGAAGGAGCAACCAATGAGGTTTGTCTAAAAAACATCGAGAAGGTGTGGCGAGGCAGCGGACAGTTGTACGCTATCGTGCTCGAACAGACAGGCAAGGACGCAGAGGTGGTCGAGGAGTTCGACCCAGGGGTCGAGGAGAGGCAGCTCATGGTGCGCGAGGAGTTCGACCAAGTGGTCGAGGAGAGGCAGCGCGAGGTGCGTGACTTGCTCGAGGAGTTCGACCAGGTCCTCGACGAGCCCAAGGGACTGCCGCCACATCGAGAGTTCGACCACCGCATATCTTTGGTCGAGGAAGGTCGAGCAGTGCACGTGCATCCGTATCGATACGCACACTTCCAAAAGACGGAGATGGAGCGGCAGGTGGGCGAGATGCTCGAGTCCGGGCTCATCCATCATAGCTCGAGCCCGTTCTTGTCACCTGTGTTGCTCGCAAAGAAGAAGGACGGAACATGGCGGTTCTGTACGGACTACCGCGCTCTCAATGCGGCTACTGTGAAGGATTGCTTTCTCATTCCGAGCGTCGACGACATGCTGGACGAGTTGGGTGGCGCGCGCTACTTCTCCAAGCTCGACCTGCACGTGGGCTACCATCAGATCAGGTTGGCCAAGGAGGACGTGCCTAAGACGGCTTTTCGCACGCACCAAGGACACTACGAATATCTCGTAATGCCTTTTGGTTTGTGCAATGCGCCGTCGACATTTCAGTTTGCGATGAATTCAATCTTCAAGGAGTACCTTCGTAAGTTTGTGTTAGTATTCTTTGATGACATTTTGGTGTACTCAAAAACATGGACAGATCATCTCGAGCACTTGCGAGTTGTTTTGAAGATTTTGGCGGCTAACTCATTTTATATCAAGCCGTCCAAGTGCTCGTTTGCTCAAGAGGTGGTCGAGTACCTTGGGCACTTTATTTCTCATGATGGTGTCAAGGTGGATCCGAGGAAGATTGAAGCGATGGTGGGATGGCCGAAACCCACAAGCTTGACGCAGTTGCGAGGGTTCCTTGGTCTCACGGGCTACTATCGGAAATTCGTAAAAGACTATGGGACCATCGCGAAGCCACTCACAGAGATGACGAAGAAGGGAGCATTCAAGTGGATGGAGGTGAGCGAGAAGGCTTTCGAGAAGCTGAAAGAGGCCATGATGACCACGCCCGTGCTCGCAATGCCGAGGTTTGATGTGTTGTTTAAGATTCACTCGGATGCGAGTGATATTGGGATTGAGGCGGTTCTAGTGCAGGAAGGGCGACCCTTGGCCTATCTCAGCAGGGCACTCGGGCCGGCGCGCTCGGGGCTGTCCGCATACGTGAAGGAAATGTTAGCCGTGGTCGAGGCCGTGCGTGTATGGAGGCCATATTTGCTTGGGCGATGCTTTTAGATTGTCACAGACCAGCAGCCGCTCAAGCACTTGCTCGAGCAAAGGATCGTGACGCCCGAGCAGCAGAAGTTCGTGTCCAAATTGATGGGGTTCGACTTCGAGATAGTATATCGGCCAGGGCGGCAGAACACCGTGGCTGACGCATTGTCTCGCCGGGATGACGTGGCTGAGCTCGATGCAGTGACGGGGCCGACGTAGGCTGTTTGGGCTGAGCTTCGGAAGGCACAAGACGAGGATGCACATTGTCGGGATATTATCGAGAAGCTGAACGTGGGACACGACGAGGACGAGGACCATGACATGCACGACGGCTTGCTCCTTTATCATGGGCGAGTCGTCGTGCCCAAGGCGGGATCGTTGCGCGAGGATATTATCCGGCACTTCCATGACTCGAAGTTTGGAGGACACTCCGGGGTGTTCCGGACATGGATGAGGATTGCGAGCACTTTTTATTGGCCGGGGCTGAGGGGCAATGTGCGCGACTACGTTGGGCGATGTGATGACTGCCAACGCACTAAGACGGACGCGCGTCGACCAGGCGGGCTGCTCCAACCTTTGTCGGTCCCCGCACGTATTTGGGAGGACATCACAATGGATTTTATCGAGGCGTTGCCACTCTCGAATGGGTTCAATGGAGTCATGGTAGTAGTCGACCGCCTTACCAAGTATGCGCATTTTATTCCACTCACTCATCCATACACGGCTAAGTCTATAGTAAAATTTTTTGTTGAATATATGATGAAATTGCATGGGGTGCCGCGGTCAATTGTGTCCGACCAAGATCGGATATTTATGAGTAGATTTTGGTCGGAGTTCTTTAAATTGCAGGGAACCGAGCTAAGCATGAGCTCGTCTAATCATCCACAAACCGACGGACAGACAGAGGTGACCAATCGCACGCTCGAGCAGTACCTTAGGTGCTATGTGCATCAGTTTCCAAAGCGATGGGAGGATTATTTACCTTGGGCCGAGTATTGGTGTAACACAACTTATCATAGCTCGACTAAGGCGACGCCGTTCAAGTTGGTGTACGGGCGCAAACCACCGAAGATCGTAAGTTACTTGATGGGGAGCGCCGTGAACGATGAGGTCGATCGAGAATTGGTCGAGCACGACTTGATGTTGCGCGAGCTAAAGCAGACGTTGGAGGGATCGATCAATAGGATGAAGGCGTACCATGATGGCAAGCGGCGTGACGTGGAGTTCGAGCCCGGGGACTGGGTATACTTGAAGTTGAGGCCGTTTCGGCAAAGAACGGTCGCGCAAAGGTCCACAACCAAGCTCGGAGTTCGATATTACGGGCCTTATAAAATATTGGCCAAGGTTGGGAAGGTTTCTTATCGAGTTGAGTTGCCGGACGATTCCCATATTCATCCAGTCATACACGTCTCGCAACTCAAGCAACGACTCGGCGAAGCGCATGCGGCAAAGGATCGACTACCCGCGGTCGCACCGGACGGGCAGGTTATGGTACGGCCAAGCCGCGCGATGGAGTATCGGCAAGTCAAAAAGGCTGGGAAATATTTTTGGGAAGTGCTCGTCGAATGGGAGGACTTGCCGAGCGAGGAAGCAACGTGGCAAAGCTGGGACGAGATGCGCGAGATGTTCCCCGATTTCTTCCTTGAGGACAAGGAAGCACTTGAAGGGGACATGAATGATGCGGACACGGCGAGAAGACTCAAGAACGCAGCGAGTCGCGCGTGGCATGCGCGAAGGAGGCTAAGTCGCCGTGACGGCGAGGCGCGATACGCGGATGGACACGCGCGCCATACTGTCGGGGACGAGCGCGGGGTTGAACGCGCAGGCGACGGGGTACACGCACGAACTTGCCTAGGCGCGCGAGGATTAGGCGAGCTGCTGGACGCGTGCGCGGGAATGGAACATGAAGCCCTAGTCCTTGGGCGGTTAGGCAACGCGGACGCGGGGCAAGGCGGCTTGGGGCGCAAGCAAGAAATAAATTAAATAGCTTGATTAATATTTTATTTCCTTGTTTTCTAGTTTGTTTAGGATACTTTATATTTTATTGCTTTCCTAGAATAAGTAGTCTAGTCTAAGTAGATTAGGACTAGATCTTTATTTTGAGCCTTATAAATAGGCGTACCTTGCTATCAATTATCCATATTGATTCTTAATACAAAAACCGAACTTTGTTCAAATTTCTTGCTTTAGTTTACGCTAAGTGTTCTATTGCAAATTATCGTTTGAAGGGGCGCGAGTGTGTGAACCTCCGAGCACAGTATCGACGATTTAAGGCGCGGGAGCGGCTTGTCGGCAATCGAGACACACGGTCTTCATCAGTAATCCACGTCGCGCCTTCGGTCGTGGTGCGCGTGACCGTCATGCCATCGTCGACCGTTGTGGTGGTGATCCGCGCGCGATGCGTGTGTGCCCCTCGATCGGCGATCGTCCTCGTGTTCGGTCCCGGTGCTTGCTGCCGTGGACTGCGACCCGTGACGTCTTCTTGGCCGTGTGTTCATGCGCGTAAGCTGCCCGGCCAAGTCCTGGACCATCAACTCAATTCTTCCCAAGTTCTCGTTGGTAGCATGTTGACCATCGCCAATGATCTTCATGTTGTCTTCCAACGCTTGAATCCTTTCGTGGTTTGACATCATAATTTTTTTTTTTACTCTAAAAATTCGAACAAAATTCGAACCAAACACAAAAATAAAAAAAAAACAAAGAGAAATTCGGCCCCTTGACAAAAGGTAATAACCGAACAAAAATCAAACAAAGAACTAACAAGATGACACTTTTTTTTTTTAAAGACTTACGAAAAAAATGAAAAATTCGAAAAATTTTTGAAAATTTCGAACAAAAAAGAACAAAAATTCGGCCCCCTCAGCAAAAGGCAAAACCGAAAAAAAAAGATACATAGATAACAACACGATCAGCACCTCTCAACGAGAGCACCAATGATGACGGACCGTGTTTTTATCTATACGATGGGTTGTGAATAAACGTGCACTAGGGCCTTTGTTTATCCACGATAGGTATATCTAACTGACGCACTTCGGCCTTCTCCTAGACACCATGACTTCAAGATGCTCTAATGGCCTTCTCTCCAACACTGTATGTAAACGCGCACTAACGGCCTTGTTTAAACACACGTAAGAACATAAGTTCCCCTTTCAATTGGCTCACCAATTCAAGACTCAACATTCAACTCTGTTAATTGTGAAGAGTACATGGGGTATTTATAGGTGCATAAAATAAATCTAAGCCTAAATAAACTAATACTAGAAGCAATAAAATCCTACTATTACTATAATATTAATGCTTGGCTTGCACACCAAGCAATTCTAGAAGCTAAATAATTGCGCCCCAAATAAAACTCTCGGCCGCCTCTTACGCGTCGCGCGTGTGCG
This sequence comes from Striga hermonthica, assembly GCA_902706635.1. NCBI lineage: Eukaryota > Viridiplantae > Streptophyta > Magnoliopsida > Lamiales > Orobanchaceae > Striga > Striga hermonthica. The sequence continues at coordinate 11,810,719 of CACSLK010027624.1, read as the reverse complement.
CACCGCCTCTCGTGCTCGCCTAGTCCTTGGCGCCTTATGACTTACGTGTCCGTATCGCACGTGCGCACATGTGCGCGCGCCTAGCGTCGCCGCCTTTCCTCTTGCGCTTGCATGCCAGCGCCCTTCGCCTATGCCTACCGCGCCTAGGCATGCGCCCGTGCACACCATCCACTCGCGCGCCTCCGCGCGCTTTGTGTCCCTGCCCGCTGCCTTGCGCGCGTCCCAGCTACCGCCTGTGCCCAATTCGCCTACGGCGCATCCGCGTACACCCGTGCACCTGCCAACCTTGCGCCCGCATACTTCTCGCAAATCCCACGTGCGCGGCTTGTTTGCCCACCCATGTGCATCAAGGGCCGATGCGCACCTTTCGCATTTTAGCCCCTCACTAGTCTTGTCGGTTCCTAACTCCACTTCTGTATCAGCGCGCCCTTTCGTGCGCTCCTCGGCTGCCATCATCTTTGCGCGTGTTCTGTCCAACGCACGTGGCCTGCTCGCGTACCGTGCACCTGCGTACACCCGGAGCTGTCTGCGTGCCGTCTGTCTGCTCTCGCGCATCACCGCCTGATGCGCGCCTTTCGCCCGATCGACCATCGACCATTCCGGAACAACCTTCAGCTTCAACGACCACTTCCGTATCAAGTGGGTGCGTGGGGATGCTTAGGAAGTGATTGGAGCCCTCGGGCGATGTATACGATGCGCGAAGCAGCGGGCGCTATGGGGTGCGCCGCAGGCGATTGGGGCGCGGGCGGTAGCCGGGACGCGCGCAAGGTGGACGGTGATAGCGGGGCGCGTGCAATGGCGTGCGAGTGGAGTCCAGACACGGGCGGGGACCTAGCCTCGGAGACTTAGGAATGCGGGAGTCACACGCGCGCGAGGTAGGCAGCGAGCGCTGGGAGCGCGAGATGACATGCGCGTACGATGCAGATGACCCAAGCCGCGCAGGACTAGAAGTAGCTGAAGCGGCGTGTGACGCGTACGAGATGCGCACAAGTGAAGCCGCACACGACACGGATTAGGTATCGTGAGGTCGACGCGGACGAGAGGCGGCAGGAGTGCGATAAGGCAGCGCGAAATAGGACGGCCAAAGGTTTTTATGCACAAGACATGGAATTGTTTAGGGTGCAAGCCAAGCAAGATCAAGACATCTAGTTAATTAGGACTTTAATATATTTAGTTTCCTTCTTGCACAATAATATCTAAATTGTTTAGGAATTTAATATTTTATTGCTTTAATAAGTTTCCTAGGTAGATTAGAATTAGTCATAGTTAGGATCTATAAATAGGGATGATCCCTCATTGTTCTAAGGGAGTCTTGGAAATGATGAAATAGAAAAGAACGTTTGTTCAAACCGTGTGTTAGGATTCGTGAGAGTTCGATCATACAAATCGAATTGGTGAGGCTAAGACCTGAGCCAGTTCAAAATCGAGTGAGCGAGGCTAATTACCAAGTGAACTCAAGTATCTTGAGAGAGTTAGGATAATAACCGAGTCGATCACACCTATCGTCGAGAGCAAGGCCATGGCGAAGCTGTGTTCGAGACAAGCGAGTGGAACACAAACATACGATCCTTCATCAGCGCGCAATGGCGCGTGAGTGTGGGGCAAGAGCGAGAGACCTAGACCGCGTAGGAGTGTGTGAGGTGAGAGAAGTGGACGCGTGGAGCACGGACGAGGCGCGCTATTTCTCGAGCACCAAGGAGTAGGAAAGCGGCCGAGGGCGGCGCACAAGAGGCGATGCGTATGAAAGGTGGCCGAAGGATTTTTGTGCACAAGACTTAAGCTTCTAGAAATTCTTGGAGTGCAAGACAAGACATTAGTAGTTTTAGTAATAATAGGATTTTAGTTCTATGTTGTCTTTCATTATAGAATTAGGAGATCTGGATCTATTAGGCGTAGATTTAATTTATGCATCTATAAATACCCATGTACCTCTTCATTATTAGGAAGTCTTGGAATTGATGAGTGAATAGAAAAGGGGGAACTTGATGTTCTTACGTGTGTTTAAACAAGGCCGTTAGTGCATGTTTACATACAGTGTCGGAGAGAAGGCCATTAGTGCGTCTTGAAGTCACGGTGTCTAAGAGAATGCCGCAGTGCGTCTGTTAGTCACATCTATCGTGTGTAGTCGAAGGCCCGAGTGCGCGATCACATACACCCGAATAGGCAACAACCGCGATCAACACTCTCATTCACTCATCGTTGGTGCTTTCATTGAGAGGGTTTCATTGAAGGGTGTTCGATCAAGGTTATTGTTTATCTATCTTTTATTTTTTTCGGTTATTACCTTTTGCTGAGGGGCCGAATTTCTCTTGGTTTTTTTGAAATTTTTTAGTTCAAAATTTTTTCTTCTTTTTCTCTTATTTTTTCGAAAATTTGAGTGTTGAGTCAAAAAAAAAAAAAAAAAGTGTCATCTAGTCCTTTGTTATTTTTCATAGAGTCCTAAAAAAAAAAAAAAGAGGGATGAGTTTCTTGCCATTAGATGAATTAGATTGGGAAGATCTTGAGTTGTTGGAGGGTTTCGAAAGAGAACTCACACCATGGGAGAAAACATAGCTAGATGAGCTTCATGAACGAAGGAACGTAGAAGAATACGAGCGACAACTCGTAGAAGCCCGAGAAGCAATGGTGGTCGAGGTCCAAAACAACGGTGATGATGGTGCGCTAAATTTTTTAATCCTTGAGGACAAGAAAAGTCTCGAAGAGGAGGGGAATGATATGGAAGTGGTCATCAACCCAGACGAGTCAGAGGATGAGGTTGGCGATGATCTCAACATATGGTTCGAAAACATGCTAGAGGAGCCATCAAGTCCAATATATCGACCTTCATGTGTAAGAGATTGGCCAAAATGATGCGGTCCGAAGTAAAAGGTCAAGTCTAGGAAGTACAAGGCAAAGCAAGCTCGAAGGAAACACAAGACAAAGGCTAAGGAAGGGAAGTGTTGGTGCAAGCCTTGTGCAAGAAAAAGACGAGTTTGGAAGATGGGGGCTCAAAGGAGAGGTAGGCAAAGAATAGAGGATGGATGGATATGGCGAGCTGGAGATTGTATTGGGTTGGAAGGTTGGGACCCATGGCCAACGGGGGAGAATGACAACAAAGGGGACGACGATGATCGGCTATTGGGCAAATGGCGCGCATCGACCCATGATGCGCGCGGTCAGACGGAGCAGGATACACGGGCAGCTCCGGGCATTGGCGGGGACGCGCTAGCGTCAGGCGGCATGGACGTTGGGGACGCAGAAAGCGCGACTAGCGCACACGCGGATGAAGGCCTAATCCTAGGGGGCCTAGAAAAGGCGGCAGCGCACGCGGGCGAGGAAGTCGGCAATGGCGCGGGGCGCGATGATGATGGCGAGACGTTGGGCATGCGCGGCAATCGCGCGGGTGGCGAGTACACGCGGGTCACGGCCAGCATTAGCAGGGCGCGCGCATGGGCGCACGAGTATGGGCAGACGCACGAAGCCTAAGCCGCGCAGTCTTAAGAATAATTGGCGCGGGCGCTCACGTGCAGGAGATGAGCGACGGACGCGAGGCACGTGTGATACGGGAGTGGTGTTCAACCTCGGCGAGACTAGTGGATGGCCGCAAGTGATGGCGTGCACGGGCACGGGTGGCGCACGGCCAAGGGGCGAATGGCGCGCATCGGGCGAGGATGCGCGCAATTATGTGGACCGCACGCGGGCAACATCGGGAGCACGCGGGCACGCGGTAGGAGATTGGGGCATGGGCAAGGACGCGCAAATCAGCACGAGAGCAATTGGAGGGCGCGGTAAGCGCGCGCGTGGGAATCCGATGCCCAGGAGCGCTAGGCGGGGCAGGATTAGGTGACGCCAGTGGGGTGATGCACCACATGATTAGACGGCGCGAACGGGGAGCACGCTGGGGCAGTGCGCGTAAGGAGTAGGGAAGCCGTGAGCGACATGCGAGGGCAGTCCAAGTGAGGCAGTTTTGGAGCGTGCAAAAGACTTGGAGTTCAAGTTGTGCTTGGAGTGCAAGTCAAGCATTTAATAATTATAGTAGTATTAGGATTTTATTACCATGTTACTTTCATTATAGAATTAGGAGATCTAGTTAGCTTAGGATTAGATTTATTTTATGCACCTATAAATAGGGGTATCCCCTCTTTGTTTTGAAGGTCTTGAAATTGATGAGTGAATAGAAAAGAACGTTTGTTCAACCGTGTGTTAGGATTCGTGAGAGTTTGATCATGCAATCGAATTAGTGAGGCTAAGACCCGAGCTAGTTCAAATCAAGGGAGCGAGGCTAATTACTGAGTGAACTCAAGTACCGTGAGAGAGTTAGGCTAATAACTGAGTCGATCACACCTATCCGTTGAGAGCAAGTCGTGGCAACGCTGTGTTCGAGGCAAGAGAGTGGAACGAAACACACAATCCTTCATCATTGGTGCTTTCATTGAGAATAATTGATTGTGTGTTTGGTTAAACTTTTCCTATCCCATTCTTTTTTCTTTTGTCCGATTTTTTTTCCCCTCTTGTTCGAATTTTTTCGAATTTTTCTTCATCTTGTTCGAAAAATTTCGTGAGTATAAAAAAAAAAGAGAGTCATGACGAATCGTGAAAGGTTCGATATGCTTGAGGAAAGCGTGAGGTCCCTTGGCAACGGACAACACGTGGTCAATGAAAACATGGCGAAGTTGGAGCTTATGATACACAACTTGGCGGAAAAGCTCGAGAGAGTCAACCACCACACATGGAGGAGCCGCACATCGACATCAACCATGGCAGTAACGGGCAGTTCGACGTCTAGTCGCGATGAAGACGACGAACGAACGCGGGCGACGTGCGCGATGCGAACAACCCGACACCACGGCGATCGAAGGACGCACGACCATCGTCACCATTGCGAGGATCACATATGTGCGAGGCCGAAGATATCGATGCCGACGTTCGAAGGAACAGATCCGGATGCTTGGTTAAGTCGTGCCATCAATGGGGTACATGTTGGGTTCTGTTAGGAACGTCAAACAACATGCACAGTATTGAACTTTA
>CACSLK010027624.1:11790670-11802370 GCA_902706635.1 Striga hermonthica | reverse complement strand
AGAACGCATCAATCACTGAAGGTCTAGGTTATGACAACGGTCAGTGAGTCTTATATTCTTATCCTTTCGTGGTCCTGTTCAACACTTAACATAAGTGCTAATGTAATCCTTCAGTCAAAGACCAACTGAATCGGGAATACACTACAGTCTTTTTCCAAGTGGGGTCTCACTGCCAGTCTAGACTGTGAACGAATAGTTTAGTCCTATAAGGAACCGATAGGTGATCTTTCCGTTCGAAACTCTTCGAACCACACTATCTCAATATAAGACATGGAGTATGTATTGCATAAATAAATAAACTGCAAACATATGTACTTTGACCGAAACATGATTGCCAGATCAAAATGGAATTGATAGAAACTGCAAAACACAGCTTTTACAGCATACCTCTAACAGTACACAAGTCCGAAAGAGTTCAAATTGCTGCCTACTACTTGGATGGTGAAGCCAACACATGGTGGCAATGGGTGTCACATGTTTACAAGAACAAAGGCGAGCAAATTAGATGGAGTGATTTTGAGAAGGAGCTGATTACCATGTTTGGGTCTAGTGATTTTTTCGATTATGATGAGGCCTTGACAAGGATTCGCCAAACCGGTAGTCTACGCGACTATCAAAAGGAGTTTGAATGGATTGCTAGCCGGGTACGCGATTGGCCCGAGAGTGCACTTGTTGGTGCGTTTGTTGGAGGCCTGAAGGCTGAGTTAGCTGCGGAGGTATGACTGGATAGGCCAAGATCGACAAGGACCGCCATGGAAGCAGCGCGACTTCACGAGGATCATCTCGCAGCAGTCCGCAAGGCGAGACCGAGCGAGGGGCACACGGACATTCGGCGTGCGAGCATCGCGGTCGATGATACGCCCCCATGGGCCGAGGTCAAACCGGTAGTTGGTGAGGGTACGCACATCACGAGCAGCGTATGGCGGCTTACGTACGACGAGATACAACGGCGAAGGGAAAAGGGCTTGTGCTATACATGCAACGAGAAATTTACGACGAGACACAAGTGCAATGGTAAGGAAGTCTTTTTGTTAGAAATTGAAGACGAATATGAGGAAGAAAAGCCACAGGAGGAGTCCTTGTTACATGTGGTTAAGTGCAAGAAGCGTGGTCCCAAGATGATCAGGTTCACAGCTGAAATAAAAGATATGTTGCTCGAGGTATTGGTAGATAGTGGGTCGAGTTTGAATTTTACCGACGAAGGAATAGCCAGATGACTGAAGTTGGAACCTACCAAGGTCAAAAAGTTTGGAGTCAAAATAGCCAACGGACATGAACTACAAGGTAATCAATTGTTCAAAAAGGTTCCAGTTACGACACAGGATCAAGAGCTAGAAATTGACCTCTACGCCATTACCGCTTAAGGCAACTGATATTGTATTGGGAGTACAGTGGCTCAAAATACTTGGGCCCATTACAACCGACTATAGGCAAGGAAAGATAGAATTTGGGCGACCAGAGAAGCGCATTAAGTTGAGAACGGAGGATCAAGGTGACTCGCCAATCGAGGAGGACGATAGCGATGTTGATGTGCTGAATTTTCTAATCCTTGAAGACAAGGAAAGTCTTGAAGAGGAGAGGAATGATACGGGAGTGGTGTTCAACCTCGGTGAGACTAGTGGATGGCCGCAGGCGATGGCGTGCACGGGTAAGGGTGGCGCACGGCCAAGGGGCGAATGACGTGCATCGGGCGATGATGCGCGCAATTATGTGGACCGCACGCAGGCAGCATCGGGAGTAGGCAGGTGCGCGGTAGGAGATTTGGGCATGGGCGAGGATGCGCCAATCGACACGAGAGCAATTGGCAGGCGCGGTAAGCGCGCACGTGGGAAGCCGACTCCCAGGAGCCCTAGGCGGGGCAGGATTAGGCGACGCCAGCGGGGTGATGCACGCGTAGGATTAGCCGGCGCGAACGGGGAGCGCGCTGGGGCGGTGCTTGTGCGACAGCAGCAAGGCGCGCGATGCCTCGCGCGCCAAGGAGTAGAGAAGCCGTGGGCGACGCACGAGGGCAGTCCAAGTGAGGTGGTTTTGTAGCATGCAAAAGACTTGGAGTTCAAGTTGTGCTTGGAGTGCAAGTCAAGCATTTAATAATTATAGTAGTATTAGGATTTTATTACCATGTTGCTTTCATTGTAGAATTAGGAGATCTAGTTAGCTTAGGCTTAGATTTATTTTATGCGCCTATAAATAGGGGTATCCCCTCATTGTTTTGAAGGTCTTGGAATTGATGAGTGAATAGAAAAGAACGTTTGTTCAACCGTGTGTTTGGATTCGTGAGAGTTCGATCATGCAATCGAATTAGTGAGGCTAGGACCCGAGCTAGTTCAAAATCGAGGGAGCGAGGCTAATTACCGAGTGAACTCAAGTATCGTGAAAGAGTTAGGCTAATAACCGAGTCGATCACACCTATCCTTCGAGAGCAAGTCGTGGCGAGGTTGTGTTCGCGGCAAGCGAGTGGAACAAAACACACGATCCTTCATCAGAGCGCAATGGCGTGCGAGTGTGGGGCAAGCGCGAGAGACCTAGACCGCGTAGGAGTGTGTGAGGTGAGAGCAGTGGATGCGTGGAGCACGGACGAGGCGCGCGATGCCTCGCGCGCCAAGGAGTAGGAATGCAGCCGAGGGCGGCGCGCAAGAGGCGACGCATATGAAAGGCAGCCGAAGGATTTTTGTGCACAAGACTTAAGCTTCTAGAAATTCTTGGAGTGCAAGACAAGACATTAGTAGTTTTAGTAATAATAGGATTTTATTTCTATGTTGCCTTTTATTATAGAATTATGAGATCTAGATCTATTAGGCTTAGATTTAATTTATGCATCTATAAATACCCATGTACCTCTTCATTATTAGGAAGTCTTGGAATTGATGAGTGAATAGAAAAGGGGGAACTTGATTTTCTTACGTGTGTTTAAAAAAGGCCGTTAGTGTGTGTTTACATACAGTGTCGGAGAGAAGGCTATTAGTGCGTTTTGAAGTCACGGTGTCTAAGAGAAGGCCGTAGTGCGTTTGTTTGTCACATCTATCATGTGTAGTCGAAGGCCCGAGTGCTCAATTACATACACCCGAATAGGCAACAACCGCGATCAACACTCGATCACTCATCACGCAGTGCAGCAGTCTGCACGCGAGCGCAGAGCAGCAGCGCGTACGGACAGCACGCGCAGTCAGGCAGGGCTGCCAATGGCGGTTTGGGGTTACTTGGAGTGCAAGACAAGTTCAAGATCCCTAGTTATTTAGTATCCCTAATGCTCTATGATGTCTAGATTGGTTAGGATACTTAATATTTTATTTCTTTATTATTTCCCTAGGTAGATTAGGACTAGATATATTTTCTGTCTATATAAAGGCCCCTTCCCTATGTTATTTTTCATCATCAATTTTATGAATAGAAATCTGAAATTTTGTTCTTCCACTTCGCTTTAGTTTTCCACCAAAACTCTATTGCAATTTTATTCGTTCCAAGAGGCGCTGTTGTTGTCGAAGAACACCTATCGGCGATTCAAGGCGCGGGCTAGCGGCTTATAGGCAATTGGAACACACGATCTTCATCAGACTGGCTGTCGGCATGCTGCTGCCACAGTGTGCGGGAAACGCGACCACGACCGGCCCTTGTCGGCCGTCCGACGACTTCTTCCGGAAACATCAACATGAATCAACATGACATAACATAATATGATCAAATATGCTAAAATATCTCAAAATTTATGAACTTGACTAGATGAGGTTCGAATGGGCCATGGCGTGCGCTACCGTGCGCAGCCCGTGATCTCAACCAATTTCTTCGGCCAGCCGACCACTTTCTTCGAAAATTTCAACATAACATATCATGACTTTACATAACATGGTAATCACACATAACTCGCCCAGCAAATCAAGACTTAACATGACAATTAAAATAGGAATGGCTGTGGACGTGCGCTATATGCGTAGCCCACAGCTTTGGCTAATCCCTCGGCCAAACCACCATTTTTCTTGACCAATACTACATGACTGAACGTGAAATGTCATATATTGACTGAATAAAAATGAATTGCTCGGGAGTTTTGAAATAAAACGGCAATAGCTCGGCATGGTTTCATGGGTACAATTGAGGGACGCATAGCACGTTCATGGACTTAAATTAATGAATTGAACCTAACATGATTATACCAACATCAAAATAAGGTCAAGATGAGGTTACTCTCTCAATTACTCCGATCAATTGCACCATCTTCTCGTGATGGCTCGTCCACTCGTACGTGCGTGTGTGTGTACGTTCGTTCTTCTCCGTGTGTTGCTTAGGCTTAATTATAGGATAATTTCCTTAACTTTGCTGAGTGTTTGGTTTAAATGTAAGGTAATACTTACCAACCACTCCACATAAATAGATGAACGGATGGTGGTGAAAGGTGAGGATGAAAGTCTTAGCCAGTGGCCGTGCGCCACTTGCCGCACACTTAAGGTCTAAGGTGGCTTTTACCTTGCTTAGTCATTTTGCATGTGGCACTTCACTACATGTCTTGGTTATTACATGAAATGATGAGAGTTCACGTGGACTTGCTTCAATTACTCTCGGAAATTTGGGTTAGACAAGCATGGTTAAGCACTAACTAAGCGTGCTTTGTGCTAAGCTAAGCACAATCCCTTACCTTGATAAAGTCATGCCTCATGAACGTGACTCATTAATTTTTATGCTTAAATAAGCACTATTGACGTGGTTATCACTTAAATCGTACATGGTTAAATGCTTATGCTCGGAAATTAACTTAGCATATTTAAAAATTATTCCAAGCATAAACGTAACTTCGAAAATTAATTCGAACATTCTTGACTTGAATAATTAGTTCCGAACGATAATGATCGACAAAATAATTATTTCAGGACTAAACACATAATTTACATTAATAACATGATGGCTATTACAGTAGGAGTGCTGGGCGACGGCACGCACCGTGCGAGGAGAACGGCAGCAGTAGGGCGCGCGTGATAGCGCGCGAGTGCAGCGCAGGCGCGAGACGCCTAATCCGCGCGGGCTTAGGAGAATGGGAGGTGCACGCGCAGGGTAAGGACAGCGCGAATTGGATGCATGATGAACGATCACGGTTTTTGTCTATTCGGTTGTGAGTAATCGCGCACTCAGGGCCTTTGACTATACACGATAGGTGTGACTAACTGACGCTCTCAGGCCTTCTCTTAGACACTGTGACTTCAAGAGGCTCTAATGGCATTCTCTCCGACACGATAGTATGGTAAACACGCACTATGTCCTTGCTTATACACACGTAGAACACAATGTTCCCCATTTCTATTCACTCATCAATTCTCAACATGTTCATTAATGAAGAGGTACATGGGTATTTATAGGCGCAAAAACTAAATCTAAGCCTAATCAATCTAGATCTCATAAATCTTGCAATAATAGAAATTCTAATACTAGAAAGCAATAAAATCCTAATATAACTATAACTCAAAAATACTTGACTTGCACTCCAATTTACTTGAAGCCCAAGTCATTCGCACGCCGCCTCATCACACTGCTGTTGTGCGCGTTGCCCTCGACTTTCCTAATCCTCAGCGCGCGAGGCATCGCGCACCTCGTCCGTCTCGCACGCGCGCGCGCAGTCCGCGCCGCCTTCACTCTGTGCGTGTGTCCCCTCGCCTATCATTCCTATGCCCGCGCGGATTAGGACGTCCGCGCTTGCTCCGCAATTGCGCGCTATCGCGCGCTCATCATCACTCCCGATCCTTTCGTGTGCGTGTGTGTCGCCACCCATCACTCCTATGCCTACGCGGTTTGGGACTCCCGCGCTTGCCTCATACTCGCGCGGTAGTGCGCCCTCCCCTTCGCTGTCGATCTCCTCGTGCACGTGTGCTGCCGCCACTCCTAGGCCTTCGAGGCCTAGGACATCAACTGCGTCCGCACCACTCGCGCGCCTGCCATGACCCGCGCGCCCGTCGTCTGATTGCTGCGCGTCCCATCCACCCGCATACATGTTGCGCGCGCCCAGCACCTTCATGCTGCCTCCGCGTGCACCACCCCGATCGCTCGACCACTTGCGTGCATCAAGGCACAATACGCGCCACTCGCTCGTGCTAGCCTTTTCGTCGCCGATCGAATCCGTCTGCTTGCCCGATAGGCCTGGCTCGTCCCATGGGTCCCAACCTTCTAACCCAATACAATCTCCAGCACGCCATGTCCAATCGCTCCATCCTTTGCTTACCTCGCCTTCGAGCCTCCATCTTCCATGCCCGCTTCTTCCTCGCACAAGGCCCGCAACAACGCCTTGCCTTCTTAGCCTTGGCCTTCCGTCGGCTTCGAACCTGCCTAGCCTTCAACCTCGACCTTGGACCACATCCTTTTGGCCAATCTCTCACATATGATGGCCGGTAAATCGAACTAGATGTATCTTCCAGCATGTTTGCCAACCATAAATCGATATCCTCAACCATCCCATCACTTGACTCACCGGGATTAATAACCACTTCCGTGTCAATGCGCGCTAGGGGCACGCGTGCAACACGGACGAGGCGCGCGATGCCTCACGCCCAGGACTAGGAAAGCCGAGGGCGGCACGCGCGAGAGGCGGTGCGATGAGGCGGCATGCGAAGGGTTTTGAGATGACTTGGAGCTCAAGACTTCAAGTTGGAGAGCAAGTCAAGCAAGAATAAATTTAGTAGTAGTAGGATTTTATTTCCTTGTTGCTTTTAATTATTGATTTAGGAGATCTAGTTTGGTTAGACTTAGATTTACTTTATGCACCTATAAATACTCATGTACCTCTTCATCATTAGTAGTCCAAGAATTGATGACTGAATAGAAAAGTGGAACATTGTGTTCTATCGTGTGTTTAAGCAAGGCCGATAGTGCGTGTTTATCATACAAATTGTGTCTCAGAGAAGACCCTAAGATCGTCTGTTAGTCACACCTATAGTGTTTAGTCGAAGGTCCTGAGTGCGCGATTATTCACAGCAAATAGACAGAAACCGCGATCGTTCATCAACGCGTGCAGGCGCAAGGCAGCAGCGTGCGCACGAGCGCCGTGCTGAAGGATCGTGTGTTTGGTTCCACTCGCTTACCTCGAACAATGCATTGCCACGGCCTTGCTCTCAATGATAGGTGTGATCGACTCGGTTATTAGCCTAACTCTCTCACGATACTTTAGTTCACTCGGTAATTAGCCTCGCTCCCTCGATTTTGAACTAGCTCGGGTCTTAGCCTCACTAATTCGATTGCATGATCGAACTCTCACAAATCCTAACGCACGGATGAACAAACCTTCTTTTCTATTCAACTCATCAATTCTGGACATTCAAAACAATGAGGGAAGACCTCTATTTATAGGTGCATAAAATAAATCTAAGCCTAAGCTAATTAGATCTCCTAATTTTAGAATGAAAAGCAACATGGTAATAAAATCGTAATATTACTATAATTATTAAATGCTTGCCTTGCACTCTAATCAACTTGAAGCACGAGTAATTCGCCTCTTAATACTTCAGCCACCTTCCATACGCACGCCGCCTCTCGTGCGCACCGACCTCGCGATGCCTAATCCTTGTCGCGCGCGGCTCCCACGCGTCGCTCGCCGCCTCCGCTACTCCTACTCGCATGCGGCATCGGTCGTCCGCATCGTACGCGCGTACCATCGCACGCTCCCCGCATCCGCCGCATTCCTCTCGCGCGTGCGCGCCCAGCTCTCCTATGCCCGTGACGCTTAGGCCTCCGCCCGCGCCTGCACTCCACTCGCGCGCGTGCTGCTGCGCGCCTGCCATTCCTAGGCCTGCGAGGCCTAGGCTTGCGCCCGCGTGACCTCCACTTGCACGCCTATCGCGCCCCGCGCGCTCGTCGCTCGCTGCCCGCGTGTCCCAGCCAATGCCCGTGCCCCAATCCTCAAACTCGCACCTGCGTGCACCCAGCGCTGCCCGCGTGCGGTTCACATAATCGCGTGCATCATCGCTCGATGCGCGCCCTTCGCCCATTAGCTGTGCGCCACCCTTACACACGCACGCTATCGCTTGCGACCATTCACTAGTATCGCCGGGGTTGAACACCACTCCCGTATCATTTCCCTCCTCTTCAAGACTTTCCTTGTCGTCAAAGGATTAAAAAATTCAGCACATCAACATCGCTATCGTCCTCCTCGATTGGCGAGTCGCCTTGATCTTTTGTTCTCAACTTAATGCGCTTCCCTGATCGCCTAAATTCCATCTTTCCTCGCCTATAGTCGGTTGTAATGGGCCCAAGCGTTTCGAGCCACTGTACCCCCAACACAATATTAGTTACCTTAAGCGGTAAGGCGTAGAGGTTAATTTATAGCTCTTGCTCCTGTGCCATAATTGGAACCTTCTTGAACAACTGATTACCTTGTAGTTCATGTCCTATGGTTATTTTGACCCCAAACTTCTTGACCTTTGTGGGTTCCAACTTCAGTCGCCTGGCTATTCCTTCGTCGATAAAATTCAAACCTTACCCACTATCGACCAATACCTCTAGCAGCATATCGTTTATTTCAGCCGTGAACCTGATCATCTTGGGACCACGCTTTTTTCACTTAACCACATGTAACAAGGACTCATCCTGTGGCTTCTCTTCCTCATATTCCTCTCCAATTTCCAACAGAAATACTTCCTTACCTTTGCACTTGTGGCCTGGTGTAAATTTCTCGTTGCATGTATAGAACAAGCCCTTTTACCTTCGCCGCTGCATCTCGTCGTCCGTAATCCGTCGTATGCTGCTTGTGGTGTGCGTACCCTCGCCGACTGCTGGTTTGACCTCGATCTGTGGAGGCGTATCGTCGACCGCGACGCTCACGCGCCGAACGTCCATGCGCCCCTCGCTCGGCCTTGCCTTGCGCACTGCCGCGAGATGATCCTCGTGCAGTCGCACTGTTTCCATTGCGGCCCTTGTCGATGTTGGCCTGTCCAGTCGTACCTCCACAGCTAACTCAGCCTTTAGACCTCCAACAAATGAACCAACAAGTGCACTCTCAGGCCAATCGCGTACCCAGCTCGCAATTCTCTCAAACTCCTTTTGATAGTCGCGCAGACTACCAGTTTGGCGAATCCTTGTCAAAGCCTCATCATAATCTAAATAATCACTAGACCCAAACCTGGTAATTAGCTCTTTCTCAAAATCCCTCCATCTGATTTGCTCGCCTTTGTTCTTGTAAACATGTGACACCCATTGCCACCATGTGTTGGCTTCACCATCCAAGTAGTAGGCAGAAAATTGAACTCTTTCGGACTTATGTACCTCATTGATCTAAAAAAATTGCATGGCACGACTTAACCAAGCATCCGGATCTGTTCCCTCGAACGTCGGCATCGTAATCTTCGATCTCGCACATACATGCTCCTCGCGATGATGCGGATGGCCGTGAGTCCTTCAATTGCCATGGTGTCGGGTTGTGCGCATCGCGCGCGTCGCTCGCGACCGTTTGTCTTCGTCATCGCGACTAGACGTCAAACTGCCCGTTCCTGCCATGGTTGATCTTGATGTGCGGCTCCTCTGCGTGTGGTGGTTGACTCTTTCGAGCTTTCCCGCCAAGTCGTGAATCATAAGCTCCAACTTCGCCATGTTTTCATTGACCACGTGTTGTCCGTTGTCAAGGGACCTCAAGTTTCCTCAAGCATATCGAACCTTTCAAGATTCGTCATGACTCTCTTTTTTTTTTATACTCTCGAAAATTTTCGAAAAAAAAAGAAGAAAATTCAAAAAAATTCAAACTAGAGGGGGAAAAAATCAGACAAAAAGAAAAAGAATGGGATAGGAAAAGTTTAACGAAACACCAATCAATCACTCTCAATGAAAGCACCAATGATGAAGGATCGTGTGTTTCGTTCCACTCGCTTGCCTCGAACAATGCGTCACCACGACCTTGCTCTGAACGATAGGTGTGATGGACTCAGTTATTAGCCTAACTCTCTTCACGATACTTGAGTTCACTCAGTAATTAGCCTCACTCCCTCGATTTTGAACTAGCTCGGGTCTTAGACTCACTAATTCGATTGTATGATCGAACTCTCACGAATCCTAACACACGGATGAACAAACGTTCTTTTCTATTCAACTCATCAATTCTGGACATTCAAAACAATGAGGGAAGACCTCTATTTATAGGAGCATAAAATAAATCTAAGCGTAAGCTAATTAGATCTTCTAATTCTAGAATGAAAAGCAACATGGTAATAAAATCCTAATATTACTATAATTATTAAATGCTTGACTTGCACTCCAATCAACTTGAAGCACAAGTAATTCACCCCTTAATACTTCGGCCGCCGTCCATACACACGCCGCCTCTTGTGCGCGCTGACCCCGCGATGCCTAATCATTGTCGCGTGCGGCTTTGCTCGCGCACGGCTCCCACGCATCGCTCGCCGCCTCCGCTACTCCTACTCCCATGCGGCATGGGTCGTCTGCATCGTACGCGCATGCCATCACACACTCTTTGCGTCCGCCGCCTTCCTCTCGCGCGTGCGCGCCCAACTCTCCTATGCCCGTGAGGCTTAGGCCTCTACCCGCGCCTGCACTCCACTCGCACGCCAATGCGCGCGCCCCGTCCCTGCCGAGTTCCTCGCGCACGTGCTGCTGCGCGCCTGCCATTCCTAGGCCTGCGAGGCCTAGGCTTGCACCCGCGTGACCTCCACTTGCGCGCCTATCGTGCCCCACGCACCCGTCGCACGCTGCCCGCGCGTCCCAGCCAACGCCTGTGCCCCAATCCTCTACTGCGCACCCGCGTGCACCCAGCGCTGCCCGTGTGCGGTTCACATAATCGCGCGCATCATCGCCAGATGCGCGCCCTTCACCCATTAGCCGTGCGCCACCCTTACCCACGCACGCTATCGCTTGCGGCCATTCACTAGTCTCGCCGGGGTTGAACACCACTCCCGTATCACGCAGGGCAGCAGCGTATACGGACAGCACGCGCGTGCGGGCAGGGTTGCCAATGGCGGCTTTGTAACACCCCGCTACTTGTAATACATCAGAGTGCGCGATTTTCGCAAATTTTCTGAATAAATAAATAAAATACTAATTTTTGCGAAAACTGATCGGGATGCTACCGTGAAAAACTTGATTTTCTGAAAAACCGTTAAAATTTTTAAACTGATAAATAAAACGGTCATAATGTCTTATCCGACAAACATCGGAACAAAGTCTGATAAAAAGTACTGAAAAGATTTAGCGGAAGTCTAGCGTGGCAAATCATAAGTACAATAAACATAAATGTCCTGAACAACCCGCCCGCTCACTCCTCATCTCCGACCCTGCGACCTGAAAAACATGAAAGGTGTGGGGCGTGAGCACTAAGGCACTGTGCTCCGCAGAAACTAATGCTAATGTACAACATCGTAAATAATAACATGATCATGAACTAAGCATATATAACTGAACTGAACTAATATCTGATAACTGATAAAACCAGTCTGATCTCGCGACATAAGTCACGTAACTGATAACTGAATCTCGCGACCGAAGTCACGTCGTGACATAAGTCACATCTGAACTGAACATCTCCCGGCAAAACTAATACCGGACCATGTGCACACTCTAGTGGTTAGACTAGGCCTCTAGAACCCAGAATGGACCGGCGACCATCCCGAGCGGTATCTGAATATACATACCTCGACCATGGTAACGTGATTATAAACCATGTAATACTTAGTTTGAGTCCCCACCTGAATTTGCTGAACTGAAAACTGAAGGGAAGTGCTGATGCCT
>CACSLK010027624.1:11764818-11785987 GCA_902706635.1 Striga hermonthica | reverse complement strand
GCGCGTACACCGCGCCCGTTGGGCACCCGACTTGCACTCCTTTTATTTCTTCGAGCCGTCTGGTGCCTTAGCCATCCCCACCACGTCTTGCTCCTTTGGAGTGCTTTCCGAAACCTACGATGGAGCGTCCTTTTGCGGCGTTTTCTTCCTTGGCCTAAATACGTCCCGTGCTCGGGCTTTGTAAGGTCGATGACCACTTCCGTATCACACGGGCGCACGTAGGCGCAACACAGCAGAGCGCGCGCGCAGGGACGGGCACGCGGGAGCAGCAGTAGGCAGCAGCGCGCGGGCAACACGCGTGATGCGTAAGTGGCTAGGAAGCTCAAGAACGCTGCGAGTCGGGCATATCACGCACGCAAAAGGTTGGCCCGAGAGACGGCAGAGGTGCGCGCACTGGAGTGTAGTGCGCGCGGGGCAAGCGAAGAAAGGCCGCACGAGGGTGCACGAATAGTATACGCGGACGGCATGCGTGGCCAGAATAGATGTGGCGCGGGAGAGACGGGCGCACGCGAGGAAAGGTCGGGCGAATGGGACTCACGCGGAGCAGACGAAGCCACAGTCCTTGAGGTATGCTGCATGAGGCGCGCGACACTAATCCTCGAGGAGTACGGACAGCCGGGTGGAGCGCACACGCGCGTTGACACGGCAGGTGGCGACGGCGTGCGCGACACGCTGGATGGGCGACACGCGCGTGAAAGGAGCGGTGCCCTAGTCCTCAAGGACTAGGGCGTGTGAGGCGGTTGGGCAAGGCGGCGTGCGCAAGAGAGGGAGAAAGAGGATCCCTTGGTGTGCAAGACAAGTTATTTAGTTCCCTTATTATATTATGATATCTAGTTTAATTAGGATATTTAATATTTTATTGCTTTCTTAGAGTTATAGTTATATTAGGAATAGATCTATTTGGTGCCTATATAAAGGACCATCCCCCCATGTTATTTATGATCATTCAAGAAATCAATAGATATCTAGAACTTTGTTCATCCAACTTTGCTTTAGTCTTTTCACCAAAATACTACTGCAATTTTATTCGTTTCAATAGGCGCGGTTGTGGCTAGAGAAACACTATCTGCGATTCAAGGCGCGGGTTAGCGGCTTATCGGCAATCGAAACACACGATCCTCATCATTGGTGCTTTCATTGAGAGGTGTTGATCGTGTGTTTTTTCCTATCCCATTCCCTTTCTTTTTCTTTTCTTATTTTCGTCCCCTCCATCATATATAAAAAAAAATATATACATATATATATATTCCATCATCATATTCATCTTCAACCACGAGTCCACAAAGAAAAGAGCGAAGAGAGGAAAGGAAAGCCATGGCCAATAAAGAGATGAAGGATAAGATCGATAACCTTGACATCCAGATGCGAAGTATGAGCGAGGTTATGGAAGGAAGGCTTGGATCGCTTGACGAAAGTCAAAACAACACCATCGCCGTTGTCACACGACTCGAACAACGATTAGAGGAAGTCCTGCGTGTGTTCCAGCAGCAACCCCCACATCACCGCGACGATCGCCCAAGGCGCGAACCGCGTCGACACGCCTACCACGCCGACCGCACACCATCACCACGGCGCGAGGATCGACGCGAGCAACGATACGCGCGTGAAAATGACGAGGACCGGAGACGCGAGGGTTACGAGCACGAGGAGGAGTTCGATCAACGGTCGCAGGCGTCCACCTATGGAGAACGGCCGAAGCCCGACAAGCCGAGGTTCGTAATGTCCATCTTCACGGGTAGTGATCCGGAGGCTTGGCTCAACCGTATTGCTCAATATTTCGAACTGAATGAAACCGAAGGCCACGACCGAGTAAGGTACGCAGCATTCTACCTGGATGGTGAGGCCAATGTATGGTGGCAATGGCTCTCAAGGATCTACCGTAGGCGGCAACAGGTCATTACGTGGGCTGACTTTGAGAGAGAAATACTCACACGTTTTGGTACGTCCGATTACCATAACTACAATGAGGCCCTCGCACGAATACGACAGACAGACAATTTTCGTGAATACATCAAAGAGTTTGAACGACTGGCCTGCCGCGTGCGAGATTGGTCTGAGGATGCACTAGTAGGAGCCTTCATAGGTGGGCTGAGATTCGATCTAGCCGCAGAAGTCCGACTGGAGCGACCAGACACGATGCATAAAGCCATTAAGGTAGCCCGTCGACGAGAAGACCATCTAGTCGCCATGCGAAGGGGAGAGGCGGATGTGCGATTCACGAACATACGGTGCACGGGAGCCAGGCAACAGCCAGCGCACGGCCGAACGTCAGCAACTGGCCGGCAGGGTCGATAGTAAGAAGGTTGTCTCCCGAGGAAGTTCAACGTCGACGCGAGAAAGGCCTATGCTTCAAATGTGAAGAGAAGTTTACGCCGGGCCATCAGTGTAAACAAACTTTTGTGATTGAAGTAGCCAATCCCGACGATGAGGAAGATGAAATCGAGGAAGAACCGGATCCAGAGGACAACTTGGAAGCAGTTAATGAAGAACCTGAGATCTCGATGCATGCTATGGCCGGAATCAGAGGGCCAAGAACGATGCGACTACCAGCATGGGTCAAAGATCGAAGGGTAATCGTACTTGTAGACAACGGGTCATCACATAATTTCATCAATGCTGATTTGTCTCAAAAGTTAAAGTTACTAACCACAAAAATCGAGCCCTTTGAAGTGCGAGTGGCCAATGGAGAAAGGCTACAATGTACTGAGTCATTCCGGAAGGTGCCAATCAAGTTCAACGGAGTTACAGTTAAGGCTGACCTCTATACCTTACCTTTGGTTAGACCGGATGTCATTCTGGGAGTACAGTGGCTCGAAGGGTTAGGCAAGGTGACTACCGACTATCGAACGGGAATTATGGAGTTCAACTCTGGAGGTCAACAAGTCACTCTGAGTACTGGCAATGAAAAAGGTACCAAGGAAGTAGGACTTAAGAGCATTGAAAAAGTTCGGCGAGGTGGAGGCCAAATATTTGCAGTAGTAGTCGAGAACACTGAGGCGCACATAGACCGAGATGAACAACAACAAGGAGATGTACGCGAGCTTCTCGAGGAATTTGAGGGAGTACTGGGCTGGCCTAAGGGACACCGCCACACCAAGAGTTCGATCATCGCATACCACTGATCGATGAGCAGCATGCCATACATGTCCATCCTTATAGGTATGCTCACTTCCAGAAAACTGAGATCGAACGGCAGGTGGCCGAGATGCTTGAGTCAGGACTAATCCAGCATAGCAAGAGTCCGTTTTCTACTCCAGTACTGTTAGCTAAAAAGAAAGATGGCACGTGGAGGTTCTGTACTGACTATCGATCTCTGAATGCCGCGACTATCAAGGATCGATTTCCCATTCCGAGCGTCGACGACATGCTCGATGAGTTAGCTGGATCACGTTACTTCTCAAAGCTCGACTTGAGAGCTGGTTATCATCAGATTCGACTCCACAAGGCCGACATTCCGAAGACAGCATTTCGTACGCACCAGGGGCACTATAAGTATCTGGTTATGCCATTCGGATTGTGCAACGCCCCATCCACTTTCTAGTTTGCTATGAATTCCGTCTTCAAGGAGTATCTACGTAAGTTCGTTCTGGTATTCTTTGATGATATTCTGATTTATTCAAAGTCATGGGGAGAGCATCTTGAGCATTTGAGAGTAGTGCTCGAAATCTTGGAGGCAAACTCATTTCACATCAAGCCATCCAATTGTTCATTCGGGTAGAAGATGGTTGAGTATCTTGGGCATTTCATATCCCACGAGGGCGTGAAGGTTGATCCACGAAAGATTGAGGCTATGATCGATTGGCCTAAACCAACAAGTCTCACATAGCTAAGGGGATTTCTAGGACTCACGGGCTACTACAGAAAGTTCGTGAAGGATTATGGAACCATCGCCAAGCCACTGACAGAGATGACTAAGAAAGGCGGGTTCACATGGACCGAAGCTAGCAAGGAGGCGATTGGGAAACTGAAGGTGGCCATGACTACAACGCCAGTGCTCGCCATGCCAAGGTTTGATGTCTTGTTTGAGGTACACACCGATGCGAGTGACATTGGGATCGGAGCTGTGCTAGGGCAAGAAGGGCGACCCTTAGATTATCTCAGCAAGGCACTAGGCACTACACGATTGGGTCTATCTGTGTACGGGAAGGAGATGCTAGCAGTTGTTGAAGCCGTAAGGTGCTGGAGGCCTTATCTATTGGGCCGACGCTTTCGAATTGTGACCGACCAGCAACCGGTTAAGCATCTACTCAAGCAAAGAATTGTTACCCTTGAGCAGCAGAAGTTCGTATCTAAACTTATGGGGCTTGATTTTGAGATAGTCTGTCGACCCGGACGACAGAATGAAATAGCTGACGCGTTATCCCGACGGACGGATGTAGCTGAGCTTAATGCTATCACTGGGCCGGCTTAGACTATTTGGGAGGAAGTTAGGAAGGCGCAAGAGGAGGACACCTATTGCCAGGAGTTGCGCCAATCGATAGAAGCAGGTAAGACAACTACTATCGACTATGAGTTGCATAATGGTTTGCTTCTACACCGAGGCCGAGAATTCGTTCCTGACAGTGGGCAGTTACGCGAGCGGATCATGCAGCACTTTCACAATTCCAAAATTGGTGGCCACTCGGGTATCTACCGCACATGGATGAGAATAGCCAATACTTTCTTCTGGCCAGGGCAGCAGAATACCGTCCGAGATTACATAGCACGGTACGACAATTGTCAGCGCACTAAGTCTGACTCACGACGGCCGAGCGGGCTGTTACAACCTCTACCGGTACCCGAGGCAATCTGGGAAGACATTACTATGGATTTCATAGAAGGGTTACCGAGTTCAAATGGGTTTGATGGTGTTATGGTCGTAGTAGATCGACTCACAAAGTATGCTCACTTCATACCTATCACTCATCCTTACACTGCGAAGTCAATTGCCAGGCTATTCGTGGAGTATGTGATGAAACTGCATAGAGCACCACGATCCATTGTTTCCGATCGAGACCGGATCTTTATGAGCAGCTTTTGGTCCGAATTTTTCAAATTGCAAGGGACCAAACTATCTATGAACTCAGCCTACGACCCACAGACAGACGGACAAACCGTGGTAACCAACCGAACTCTTGAGCAGTATTTGAGGTGCTACGTCCATCAATTTCCGAAGAGGTGGGAAAACTTTTTGCCTTGGGCTGAGTATTGGTACAACACCACATATCACTAGTCAACTAAAATGACAACATTCGAGCTGGTGTACGGGCGAAAACCCCGACATTGATCAGCTATTCAGAAGGAAGTACGGTCAATGATGAAGTTGGGCGAGAACTCGAGGAACGAGATCTGATGTTGAGCGAGTTGAAGAAAAATATCGAAGGCTCGATTAATTGAACCAAAGCCTTCGCGGATGGAAAAAGGCGTGAGAAAAACTTTGTACCAGGAGAGTGTGTCTATCTGAAGCTACGACCCTTCAGACAGCACACAACAACACAAAGGGCAGCGACTAAGCTTGGAGTTCGATATTACGGACCTTATCAAATTCTGAAGCGCATTGGTCAGGTAGCTTATCGCCTAGAATTACCAGAAAATTCTCAGATCCACCCGGTTATCCATGTCTCACAACTCAAGAGGAGTTTAGAAGAGGCACAGCGGTATTGTGAGGAGTTACCAGCAACAACCACTAATGGAAAGGTCATAGTACGCCCAAAACAAGCGGTCGAATATCGCAAGGTAAGGAAGGCGGGGCGCTATCGTTGGGAAGTACTAGTTGACTGGGAAGAGTTGCCACCCGAAGAAGCCACATGGGAAGATCTTGATGAGATGCGCGATCAGTTCCCGAACTTTATCCTTGAGGACAAGGATTCACTTGAAGGGGACGGGAATGATAGAAGTGGCTAGGCAGCTCAAGAACGCTGCGAGACGGGCGTATCACGCACGCAAAAGGTTGGCCCGAGAGACGGTAGAGGTGCGCGCACTCGAGTGTAGTGCGCGTGGGGCAAGCAAAGAAAGGCCGGACGAGGGTGCGCGGGTAGTATATGCGGACGGCGTGCGTGGGCAGAACGGATGTGGCGCGGGAGAGACGGGCGCACGTGAGAAAAGGTCGGGCGAACGGGACTCACGCGCAGCAGACGAAGCCCCAGTCCTTGAGGTATGCGGCATGAAGCGCGCGACACCAATCCTCGAGGAGTACGGACAGTCGGGCAGGGCGCACGCGCGCGTTGAGGCGGCAGGTGGCGACAACGTGCGCGACACGCCGGATGGGCGACACGCGCGCGAAAGGAGGGGTGCCCTAGTCCTCAAGGACTAGGGCGTGTGAGGCGGTTGGGCAAGGCGGCGTGCGCAAGAGAGGGAGAAAAAGGATCCCTTGGTGTGCAAGACAAGTTATTAGTTCCCTTATTATATTATGATATCTAGTTTAATTAGGATACTTAATATTTTATTGCTTTCTTAGAGTTATAGTTATATTAGGATTAGATCTATTTGGTGCCTATATAAAGGACCATCCCCCCATGTTATTTATGATCATTCAAGAAATCAATAGAAATCTAGAACTTTGTTCTTCCAACTCTGCTTTAGTCTTTTCACCAAAATACTACTGCAATTTTATTCGTTTCAATAGGCGTGGTTGTGACTAGAGAAACACTATCGGCGATTCAAGGCGCGGGTTAGCGGCTTATCGGCAATCGAAACACACGATCCTCATCAACGCATGATGAAGGATCGCGGTTCTTGTCTATTTGGTGTGAATAATCGCGCACTCAAGGCCTTCGACTAAACACGATAGGTGTGACTTCAAGACGCTCTCAGGGCCTTCTCTCTGACACGGTTGTATGATAAACACGCACTAATGGTCTTTCTTAAACACACGATTGAACACAACGTTCTTTCCTATTTAACTCATCAATCCTGGACATTAAAAACAATGAGGAAACACCCCTATTTATAGATACTAATTATGTCTAATCCAAATCTACCTAGGGAACTAATTAAACAATAAAATATTAAATCCTAAGGCAAGTAAATATCCTAACATCTTCTACTACCATAGAATCCTAAATTTACTAGATCTCCTAATTACATGACTTGCACTCCAATCCTTTTGCTTGCTCCCCACTCCAAGTCTGCCGCCCCAAGCCCTAGCCGCCTGATACGGAAGTGGGTTTCGACCCTCGAAGAAGAGAAGGTCCGAGGGCTGAGGCTAATGGACAAGGCCAAGCGAGGGGCGCAAACAAGGCTTGCATGGCCTAAGAGACGTGCACGAGCCCGTATACGAGGGTGCCGACGTGCGCAATGGCATAGGAGGTCGAGCAAGAAGCTCGAGAGATCAAGGCTTGAAGGGTCGAGTGCATGGATGTGCACAAGGGCACGTGAGAAGGTAGTCCATCAGCGTGCAACATCAGGGCAATGGAGGAAAGACTACGCACAGTGGACCAAGGCCGAGAGTACGATAGCGGGCTCTGGCGATGCGGTCGACTGGTACAAGGCATGCGCAAGGGAGCAACGCGAACGACGCTTGGAGGCTAAGGCCTCGGGCATTCACTTTACGGAAGAGACGAGTGGTTCGCGAGGGGAGGATGTTTGGTGGACAGTGCGCACGTGGGACGACCGCAAGGAAGGGCGCGAACATGCGCATTGGCGTAAACGCACGCAGACAAGATCACGCCTCGGAAGGAAGCGCTATCAGAGGTTTTGGGATGGTTATCAGAGGATTGGAACCTGGTGGGAATGGCTAAGGAACCAGGTGGCTCGACGGAATAAAAGGCACGCGAGTTGGGTGCCCAACGGGTGCAGCCTGCGCCACATGGGCACGCTGGCAGCACGCTGGCTGGCAGTGGCGCGCACGCGCAGGCACGCTCGCAGACACTGGCGCACTGGGGCGCGGCACAGCGGAACAGCGCGTGCGCAGGGACAGTGATGAAGGATCATGTGTTCCGTTACCCTCGACTTGTCTCGATCACGGCTTCGCCACGGCCTTGCTCTCGACGATAGGTGTGATCGACTCGGTTATTAGCCTAACTCTCTCACGACACTTGAGTTCACTCGGGTCTTAGCCTCGCTACACTCTTTTGAACTAGATCGGGTCTTAGCCTCTCTTACTCGGTTGAACTGGCTTGGGTCTTAGCCTCACCAATTCGGTTGCATGATCGAACTCTCACGAATCCTAACACACGGTTTTGAACAAACGTTCTTTTCTATTCAACTCATCAATTCTCCCCTCTAAAACAATGAGGGATCATCCCTATTTATAGATCCTAACTATGACTAATTCTAATCTACCTAGGAAACTAATTAAAGCAATTAAATATTAAATCCCTAAACAATCCAGATATTATTGTGCAAGAAGGAAACTAAATATACTAGAGTCCTTAATTGACTAGATCTTGATCTTGCTTGGCTTGCACTCCAAACAATTCCAATCACATGCCCCATAATATTTCGGCCGCCTTAATGCGTTATACGTGCGCGCCGCCCTTCGGGGTTCCCTAATCCTTGGCGCGCGAGGCATCCCGCGCCTCGTCCGTCTTGCACGCGCTGGCCACCGCACCCGCTACACCTAGTCCCGCGCAGCTTGGGTCGTCCGCCTCGTACGCGCGCTCCATCGCGCGCTGATGAAAAGTGATCGTGTTGTTATTTATACGGTTGTGAACAAACGGCGCACTCAGGGCCTTCGTTTATCCACGATAGGTGTATCTAACAGACGCACTACGGCCTTCTCCTAGATACCGTGACTTCAAGACGCTCTAATGGCCTTCTCTCCGACACTGTATGTAAACACACACTAACGGCCTTGTTTAAACACACGTTAAGAACATTAGTTCCCCCTCAAGATTGGCTCACCAATTCAATACTCAATTCAACATGTAAAATATGATGAGGTACATGGGGTATTTATAGCTGCAAAAATAAATCTAAGCCTAACTATACTAGATCTCCTAAATCTTGCAAGAATAGAAATCCTAACACTAGAAAGCAATAATATTCTAAACCTACCAAATAACTATTGCTTGGCTTGCACACCAAGCAATTCTAGAATGCTACTAATTCTCCATATGTTCAAAACTCTCGGCCGCCTCATTAAACGCCACCTCACTTGCGCGCGCGTTCGCGAGTCCTAGTCCTCGGCGGACTCGGCGTCTTGCGCGCGGTCCTCATACGCGCGCGCTGTCGTGCGCGCTTCCTCTTTGCCGCGTCCCACCTGCGCATGCATTCCCGCGCCCAGCACTCCTACGCTCGTTAGGATTGGGTCGCCCGCGCTAGCCCCGTACTCGCGCGCTGTCGCGCGCCCACCGCCACTGCTGCCCAGCTGTCGCGCATCCTCGCCACCCGGGCGAGTGCCGCGCACGCCCCTCATGCCCATGCTGCTCGCGCTGTCGTCCCGTGCCTCGCACGTCGCCTCCAGTGCCCCAGCATCCCGATCCTCTACCGCGCGCCCCCGTGCACCTGCTGCACTGTGCGTGTAAGCGTTGCTACCCTCGAGGCCATTTTCTTGCGTGCCCTCGCGCACCTCCATGCGCGACCCTCATTAGCCGCTTCATGCGCTCGTGCATCACGTCCATGCACTCCTCGATCCAAGCCCGTCTGCATACGCACTCGTACCCGTCTTTTAGGCCATGCATCTGCCGTTTTGGCCTTATTTTGAGCTTCTTCGGGTCGTCTTGGCTCTCGGTCCTTCTTGTCGTCGGGGGTCAAAACCCACTTCCGTATCATTCCCCTCCTCTTCGAGACTTTCTTTGTTTTCAAGGATTCATCCTCGACCATCCAAACATCGGGCACTATTTTTTTGATCTCGACCATGACTTCGCTCTCGGCAACCACATCGATCATTATGTACGACTTATGCCCATGGTCCTCCTCGACCTTGATTACCTCGGCTTTTTTGGCCTCGCCGTCGATGTCATTCGCGCGCTCGATCGCGCCACCAATTATCTCGACGACCTTGAGTTCCTCATCCTTTGCATAGCCCACAACATCGGACGAAAATATGGTCTCTTCGTCGAGAATCCCCGCAAACTCGAACGAGATCATGGGTTCATCGTCGATCTCGATACCCTTGCGCTCGACTTCTTGCTCGTATGATCCCTGGAACTTCTCATCGGCCTCGGCTTGTTGCTCTTCCTTCATGATCTTGAGTTGTCTTTCATGCTCCTCCTTTTGCTCGTACATCTCCTCCAAGTATTCTTGCTCCCAAGGGGTTAATTCCCTCTCCAAACTTTCGAGGTATTCAAGATCCTCCCAATCCGATTCAACTAATGGTGGGTAAGACATTCCTTCTTTTTTTTTTTTTTGTTTTTTGACTCTAAAAAAATCGAAAATATTCGAACCCCAAAATAAAAAAAATAAAACAAAGAGAAATTCGACCCCTCAATAAAAGGTAATAACCAAATAAAAGTCAAACAAAGGACTAGATGACACTTTTTTTTAAGACTCAAATTCAAAAAATAAAAGGGAAAATTCGAATCCCAACAAAAAATAAAGAGAAATTCGGCCCCTCAGCAAAAGGCAAAACCGAAAAAAAGAAAAAGATAGGATAGATAAAAACACGATCAGCACCTCTCAATGAAAGCACCAATGATGAAAAGTGATCGTGTTGTTATCTATACGGTTGTGAACAAACGGCGCACTCAGGGCCTTCGTTTATCCACGATAGGTGTATCTAACAGACGCACTACGGCCTTCTCCTAGATACAGTGACTTCAAGACGCTCTAATGGCCTTCTCTCCGACACTGTATGTAAACACGCACTAACGGCCTTGTTTAAACACACGTTAAGAACATTAGTTCCCCCTCAAGATTGGCTCACCAATTCAATACTCAATTCAACATGTAAAATATGATGAGGTACATGGGGTATTTATAGTTGCAAAAATAAATCTAAGCCTAACTATACTAGATCTCCTAAATCTTGCAAGAATAAAAATCTTAACACTAGAAAGCAATAAAATCCTAAACCTACCAAATAACTATTGTTTGGCTTGCACACCAAGCAATTCTAGAATGCTCCTAATTCTCCATATGTTCAAAACTCTCGGCCGCCTCATTGAACGCCGCCTCACTTGTGCGCGCGTTCGAGAGTCCTAGTCCTCGGCGGACTTGGCGTCTTGCGCGCGGTCCTCATACGCATGCGCTGTCGCGCGCGCTTCCTCTTTGCCGCGTCCCACCTACGCGTGGATTCTCGCACCCAGCACTCCTACGCCCGTTAGGATTGGGTCGCTCGCGCTTGCCCTGTACTCGCGCGCTGTCGCGCGCCCACCGCCACTGCTGCCCAGCTGCCGCGCGTCCTCGCCACCTGCGCGAGTGCCGCGCACGCCCCTCATGCCCGTGCTGCTCGCGCTGTCGTCCCGTGCCTCGCGCGTCGCCTCCAGCGCCCCAGCGTCCCGATCCTCTACCGCGCGCCCCCGTGCACCTACTGCACTGTGCGTGTAAGCGTTGCTAGCCTCGAGACCATTTTCTTGCGTGCCCTCGCGCACCTCCATGCGCGACCCTCATTAGCCGCTTCGTGCGCTCGTGCATCACGTCCATGCACTCCTCGATCCAAGCCCGTCCGCATACGCGCTCGTACCCGTCTTTTAGGCCATGCATCCGCCGTTTTGGCCTTATTTTGAGCTTCTTCGGGTCGTCTTGGCTCTCTATCCTTCTTGTCGTCGGGGGTCAAAACCCACTTCCGTATCACGCGCTCCCCGCGCTCGCCGCCTACCTCGCGCGCGTGTACCTCCTGCATTCCTAAGCCTCCGAGGCTTAGGTCCCCGCCCGCGTCCGGACTCCACTCGCGCGCCCATGCGTGCGCCACCTCATCACTGTCCACCTTGAGCGCGTCCTGGCTACCGTCCGAGCCCCAATCGCCTACGGCGCACCCCACCACGCCTGCTTCTTCGCGCGTCGCATCCGTCGCCCGCGAGCCCCGATCGCTTACCGTGCACCCCCGTGCATCACCTGCATCCAATCTCTCGGTGTCGTTCCTCCGTTCAACACCCCGACCCTTCGACCCCTTATGCGCATCACGGCACGATGCGCGTTCTTTGCCCGTGCTCGCACTCTCATCGCCAAACGACCTCAAGTGCCAACCCGCTGGCCATGGATCCCAACCCTCCAACCCAATGCAGGCTCCTGCTCGCCAAATCCAGCCATCTTCCATCCCTAGCCTTCCACGCCTTCGAAACTCCAAACGCCATGCCCGATTCTTCCTTGTACACTGTTTAAACCAACAACATGATTCCTTAGTCTTCGCCTTACGTTTCCTTCGCGCTCGTTTGGTCTTGCGCTTCTTAGGCTTTAGCTTAGCCCATGGACCACATCCTTTCGGCCAATCCCTTTTGCATGAAGGTCGATATATCGGGCTTGATGGCTCCTCCAACATGTTCTCCAACCATATGTTGAGATCATCGCCATCTTCATTGTCGGACTCGCCTAGGTTGATGACCACTTCCGTATCATTCCACTCCTCTTCAAGACTTTCCTTGTCCTCAAGGATTAGAAAATTTAGCGCACCATCATCTTCATGGTTTTGAACTTCACCCTCCATTGCTCCTCGACCTTCTACGAGTTGTCGCTCGTATTCTTCTCGATTTATTCGTTCATGGAGCTCGTCTAGATATGTGCTCTCCCATGAGGTAAGTTCTCTCTCCAAACTCTCCAATAACTCGAGATCTTCCCAATCCATCTCGTCCATTGGCACATAAGCCATATTTTTTTTTTTTGACTCTAATAAATTCGAACAAAGTCGAACCAAAAAGAAAAGATAAAACAAAAGAAATTCGGCCCCTCAACAAAAGGTAATAACCGAAAAAAATCAAACAAAGGACTAGATGACACTTTTTTTTTAATACTCACGAAATTTTTCGAAAATTTGAGGAAAAATTCGAATAAATCCGAACACAAAGACTCAAAAATTCGAACAAAAAGAAAAAAAATGGGATAGGAAAAGTTAACGAACACACAATCAATCACTCTCAATGAAAGCACCAATGATAAAGGATCGTGTGTTCCGTTACCCTCGACTTGTCTCGATCATGGCTTCGCCACGGCCTTGCTCTCGACGATAGGTGTGATCGACTCGGTTATTAGCCTAACTCTCTCACGATACTTGAGTTCACTCGGGTCTTAGTCTCGCTACACTCTTTTGAACTAGATCGGGTCTTAGCCTCACCAATTCGGTTGCATGATCGAACTCTCACGAATCCTAATACACGGTTTCGAACAAACGTTCTTTTCTATTCAACTCATCAATTCTCTCCTCTAAATCAATGAGGGATCATCCCTATTTATAGATCCTAACTGACTAATTCTAATCTACCTAGAAAACTAATCAAAGCAATTAAATATTAAATCCCTAAACAATCTAGATATTATAGTGCAAGAAGGAAACTATATATACTAGAGTCCTTAATTAACTAGATCTTGATCTTGCTTGGCTTGCACTCCAAACAATTCCAATCACACGCCCCATAATATTTCGGCTGCCTTAATGCGTTATGCGTGCGCGCCGCCCTTCGGGGTTCCCTAATCCTTGGCGCGCGAGGCATCGCGCGCCTCGTCCGTCTCGCACGCGCTGGCCACCGCACTCGCTACGCCTAGTCCCGCGCGGCTTGGATCGTCCGCCTCGTACGCGCGTGCCATCGTGCGCTCCCCGCGCTCGCCGCCTACCTCGTGCGCGTGTACCTACTGCATACCTAAGCCTCCGAGGCTTAGGTCCCCGCCCGCGTCCGGAGTCCACTCGCGCGCCCATGCGCGCGCCACCTCATCGCTATCCACCTTGCGCG
Source organism: Striga hermonthica (assembly GCA_902706635.1). Lineage (NCBI taxonomy): Eukaryota > Viridiplantae > Streptophyta > Magnoliopsida > Lamiales > Orobanchaceae > Striga > Striga hermonthica. The sequence goes on along the minus strand of CACSLK010027624.1, from coordinate 11,772,245 downwards.
CGTCCTGGCTACCATCCGAGCCCCAATCGCCTACGGCGCACCCCACCGCGCCTGCTTCTTCGCGCGTTGCATCAGTCGACCGCGAGCCCCGATCACTTACTGTGTACCCCTGTGCGTCACCTGCATCCAATCTCTCGGCGCCGTTCCTCCGTTCAACACCTCGACCCTTCGACCCCTTACGCGCATCACGACACGATGCGCGTTCTTTGCCCGTGCTCGCACTCTCATCGCCAAACGACCTCAAGTGCCCGCCCGATGGCCATGGATCCCAACCCTCCATCCCAATGCAGTCTCCTGCTCACCAAATCCAGCTATCTTCCATCTCTAGCCTTCCACGCCTTCGAAACTCCAAGCACCATGCCCGTTTCTTCCTTGTACAAGGTTTACACCAACAACATGATTCCTTAGTCTTCGCCTTGCGTTTCCTTCGGGCTCGTTTGGTCTTGCGCTTCTTAGGCTTTAGCTTAGCCCGTGGACCACATCCTTTCGGCCAATCCCTTTTGCATGAAGGTCGATATATTGGGCTTGATGGCTCCTCCAACATGTTCTCCAACCATATGTTGAGATCATCGCCATCATCATTGTCGGACTCGCCTGGGTTGATGACCACTTCTGTATTAGACAGGCGAGCGGGCGCAGCGCTGGGCAGCAACGCGCGCGGGCGCAGGGCAGCAGTGATGCGGAAGTGGCTTTCGAGGCCCGAGCACGCCAAGAGCCGATGGCCGAGACAATCCGAAAAGACAGAGAAAAGGGCCAAAATCACGCATGCATGGCCTAAAAGACGGGTACGAGCCCGTATGCGAGGTTCACGAAGAAGGCGACGTGAGTCGTGGACACATGCATGGCCTCGAGCTTATTGCACGGGGTCAAGACGCGCATGCCTGAGACCTGAAAATCTTGTAGGTCGACGACGAGGACTGGGTGAGACCTTATATGATACACGCGCACGAGAAGGTTCGAGAGGCCTCGTGAGGCGTGGAATAGCGTGCGACCAAGCACGCGGGGGCGTACACGGACGTGATGCGCGAATACACGAGGCGAGCCGTGCGAGCCGAAGAACGAAGATTCTAGAAGAAAATAATTAGTTGTTAGTTTAATATTTAATTAATTAGTGGTTATTAGTATTTTGTTAGTTTATTAAATAGGTTAGTGGCGTGAGTATTAAAATTCTGAACTTTTGTTCAAACACTTTGCTTTAGTTTTTCACCAAGAATCTATTGCAATTTTATTCGTTTCAAGAGGCGCAGTTGTGGCTCGAGAAGCACCTATCGGCGGTTCAAGGCGCGGGCAAGCGGCTTATCGGCAATCGGGACACGCGATCTTCATCATTGGTGCTTTCATTGAGAGGGATTAGATCGTGTGTCTTTTTCTTCCCCATTCTTTTTCTTTATCTCTTAAAAAAAAATTATTATTATATATATATTTTTGTGTGCGTGAGTATATATACATATATTTATTATATATATATATATTTGTGTGCGTGAGTATATATTATTATTATACATATTTATTATATATATATATTTTCCGTAAGTTTAAGAAAAAAAAAATGGAGTTTTGTGTGTTCAATTCGGCGTAGTGGTGGAGATTTTTTTGTTTGAGTTTTGTCATTTTGAATTTTTTTTTCAAGTTGCGTGATATTAAAATATATATATATATATATATATATATATCATCTTCAAAACGAGTCCTCGAAGCAAAGAACGCAAGCAAGAGAAGAAAGTCATGGCCAACAAGGAGATGAAGGACAAGATCGATAATCTCGATGCTCAGGTCCGTACTATGAGCGAAGGGCTCGACACTACCAAAGCCACGGTTCAAGAGCTGATGGAATTAATGAATCGTCGCTTTGATGAGATGGCACGCAGAATCGTGGAGCAACAAAACCCTTGGCAGCAAGACCGTGCGCATCACGATCACGAGCGGCGCCACAACCGCGAGCGACCCGAGGATCAACGGCGCGAGGAACGGGAGCAGCGACAAGCGGACTTCGAGCGGGATGACGACTTTGACCAGCGGTCCCAGGCGTCCAATTACTATGACCGGCCGAAGCCCATCAAACCACGAATCACGTTGTCCACCTTCAACGGCACAGATCCTGACGCATGGCTTAACCGAGCTGTGCAATATTTCGAGCTTAATGAGACTGATGGGCATGACCGTGTAAGGTACGCTGCTTACTATCTTGATGGGGAGGCCAACGTATGGTGGCAATGGCTTGTGAGCAACTACCAAGGCAACCCACTCCACATCCGATGGGAAGAATTCGAACGCGAATTACTTGCTCGATTTGGGTCATCCGACTATCACAACTATGACGAGACGCATGGGGAGGACAATACAGATGAAATGATGGCGACGTCCCAAGTGATGGCCAATGACGAGTCCTTGAGGACAAGGACTCATTCGAAGGGGGGAGGAATGATGCGGAAGTGGCTTTCGAGGCCCGAGCATGCCAAGAGCCGATGGCCGAGACGATCCAAAAAGACAGAGAAAAGGGCCAAAATCACGCATGCATGGCCTAAAAGACGGGTACTAGCCCGTATGCGAGGTTCACGAAGAATGCGACGTGAGTCGTGGACACACGCATGGCCTCGAGCTTATTGCACGGGGTCAAGACGCGCATGCCTGAGACCTGAAAATCTTGTAGGTCGACGACGAGGACTGGGTGAGACCTTATATGATAAACGCACACGAGAAGGTTTGAGAGGACTCGTGAGGCGTGGAATAGCGTACGACCAAGCACGCGGGGGCGTACACGGACGTGATGCGCGAATACACGAAGCGAGCCGTGCGAGTCGAAGAACGAAGATTCTAGAAGAAAATAATTAGTTGTTAGTTTAATATTTAATTAATTAGTGGTTATTAGTATTTTGTTAGTTTATTAAATAGGTTAGTGGCGTGAGTATTTAGATTGTTAGGTTAGTATTTTGATTAGCTGTTGGTTAGTGTCGTTAGGTAATATATATGTTAGCAGGTTAGTTTATTAGTATAGGTAATTTATATTAGTCGTAAGTTTATTTATGTTAGGAGATTTTATTAGTTTAGGAGTTTTATATTCTGTTAAGTCTTGGGATGCAAGACATTAGTTGCCTTAGGACTAGATATTATTTCCTAGTTAGAGTTATAGCTCTCATAGGACTAGATCTAGTTTCTCCTATAAATACCCATGTACTCTTGTTATTTTTTATATGATGAATTGAATCTTGAATAGTCTTAGTTAGTAGTAGAAAATTCTGAACTTTTATTTAAACACTTTGCTTTAGTTTTTCACCAAGAATATATTGCAATTTTATTCGTTTCAAGAGGCGCGGTTGTGGCTCGAGAAGCACCTATCAGCGATTCAAGGCGCGGGCAAGCGCCTTATCGGCAATCGGGACACGCGATCTTCATCAAGCAGCCTGCGCGCGAGCGCAGGGCAGCAGCGCGCATGGGCAGCATGATACGGAAGTGGTCATCAACCCAGGTGAGTCCGACAATGAAGATGGCGACGATCTCAACATATGGTTGGAGAACATGTTGGAGGAGCCATCAAGCCCGATATATCGACCTTCATGCAAAAGGGATTGGCCGAAAGGATGTGGTCCACGGGCTAAGCTAAAGCCTAGGAAACGCAAGGCGAAGACTAAAGAATCATGCTGTTGGTGCAAGCCTTGTACGAGGAAGAGACGAGCCCGAAAGAAGGAGGCTAGAAGGCGGGGTTTGCGAAGGGTTGACAAAGGATGGTAGATACCGGCGAAAGATTGTGTGAGGATGAAAGGTTGGGATCCATGGCCCGAGCCGACGGAGACGTGCGACAACAAGGAAGGCGACGGGGACTGGCTAATGGGCGAATGGCGCGCATCGGTCCATGATGCGCGTGGTTGGACGGAACAGGAGGATACACATGGATGCACGACAGTCGGGCAAGACACGGGGGTCGACTGAGACGCGTTGGTGTTCGGCAGCGGCGGGACGCGCGCGGACGACTGAATCCGCACGGGCATAGGAATGCCGGATGCGCGCACACACGCGAAAGGTAGCCTAGGCCTCGGAGGCCTAGGATTGGCGGCAACACACGCGCGCGAGGAGTTCGCCAGCGAACGAGTACGCGCGACAGCGCGCACGTGGGATGGAAGCGCGGATGGCCCAATCCTTGCGGGCTTAGGAATGCCGATGGGCGAGGGCGTGCACGCGCGGGGAGGAGTCGGCGACCAGCAGGGGTGCGTAAGGGACGATGCATGTGCGGACAGACAAGGCCTAGTCCGCGCGGGACTAGGAGAAGCTGAGGCGGCGTGTGATGCGTGCGGGACGCACGCGCGCGAAGCCGCGCGCGACACGGATTAGGTCTCGTGAAGGCGGTGCGCATTAAGGCGGCCGAACAAGTACTTGGGCGTGTGATTGGAATTGTTTGGAGTGCAAGCCAAGCAAGATCAAGATCTAGTCAATTAAGGACTCTAGTATATTTAGTTTCCTTCTTGCACAATAATATCTAGATTGTTTAGGGATTTAATATTTAATTGCTTTAATTAGTTTCCTAGGTAGATTTGAATTAGTCATAGTTAGGATCTATAAATAGGGATGATCCCTCATTATTTTAGAGTAGAGAATTGATGAGTTGAATAGAAAAGAATGTTTGTTCGAAACCGTGTGTTAGGATTTGTGAGAGTTCGATCATGCAATCGAATTGGTAAGGCTAAGACCCAAGCCAGTTCAACCGAGTTAGCGAGGATAAGACCCGAGCTAGTTCAAAGGAGGGAGAGAGGCTAAGACCCGAGTGAACTCAAGTATCGTGAGAGAGTTAGGCTAATAACCGAGTCGATCACACCTATCGTCGAGAGCAAGGCCGTGGCGAAGCTGTGATCGAGACAAGTCGAGGGTAACGGAACACACGATCCTTCATCATTGGTGCTTTCATTGAGAGTGATTGATTGTGTGTTCCTTAACTTTTCCTATCCCCTTCTTTTTCTTTTTGTTTGAATTTTTGAGTCATCGTGTTCGGATTTTTTCGAATTTTTCCCCAAATTTTCAAAAAATTTCATGAGTATGAAAAAAAAAAAGTGTCATCTAGTCCTTTGTTTGATTTTTTTCGGTTATTACCTTTTGTTGAGGGGCCGAATTTCTTTTGTTTTATTTCTTTTGGTTCGAATATTTTTCGAATTTTTTTAGAGTAAAAAAAAAAAGGATATGGCTTATGTGCCAATGGACGAGATGGATTGGGAAGATCTCGAGTTATTGGAGAGTTTGGAGAGAGAACTTACCCCATGGGAGAGCACATATCTAGACGAGCTCCATGAACGAAGAAATCGAGAAGAATACGAGCGAAAACTCGTAGAAGGTCGAGGAGCAATGGAGGGTGAAGTTCAAAACCATGAAGATGATGGTGCGCCAAATTTTCTAATCCTTGAGGACAAGGAAAGTCATGAAGAGTAGGGGAATGATACGGAAGTGGTCATCAACCCAGGCGAGTCCGACAATGAAGATGGCGACGATCTCAACATATGGTTGGAGAACATGTTGGAGGAGCCATCAAGCCCGATATATCGACTTTCATGCAAAAGGGATTGGCCGAAAGGATGTGGTCCACGGGCTAAGCTAAAGCCTAGGAAACGCAAGGCGAAGACTAAAGAATCATGCTGTTGGTACAAGCCTTGTACGAGGAAGAGACGAGCCCGAAAGAAGGAGGCTAGAAGGCGGGATTTGCGAAGGGTTGACAAAGGATGGTGGATACCGGCGGAAGATTGTGTGAGGATGAAAGATTGGGATCCATGGCCCGAGCCGACGAAAACGTGCGGCAACAAGGAAGGCGACGGGGACCGGCTAATGGGCGAATGGCGCGAATCGGCCCATGATGCGCGTGGTTGGACGGAACAGGATGATTCACATCGATGCACGACAGTCGGGCAAGACGCGGGGGTCGACTGGGACGCGTTGGCGTTCGACAGCGGCGGGACGTGCGCGGACGACCGAATCCGCACGGGCATAGGAATGTCGGATGCGTGCGCACACGCGAAAGGTAGCCTAGGCCTCGGAGGCCTAGGAATGGCGGCAACACACGCGCGCGAGGAGTTCGCCAGTGAACGAGTGCGCGCGACAGCGCGCAGGTGGGACGGAAGCACGGATGGCCCAATCCTTGCGGGCTTAGGAATGCCGATGGGCGTGGGCATGCACGTGCGGAGAGGAGTCGGCGACCAGCAGGGGTGCGTAAGGGACGACGCGTGCGCGGACGGACAAGGCCTAGTCCGCGCGGGACTAGGAGAAGCTGAGGCGGCGTGTGATGCATGCGGGACGCGCGCGTGCGAAGCCGCGCGCGACACGGATTAGATCTCGTGAAGGCGGTGCGCATTAAGGCGGCCGAACAAGTACTTGGGCGTGTGATTGGAATTGTTTGGAGTGCAAGCCAAGCAAGATCAAGATCTAGTCAATTAAGGACTCTAGTATATTTAGTTTCCTTCTTGCACAATAATATCTAGATTGTTTAGGGATTTAATATTTAATTGCTTTAATTAGTTTCCTAGGTAGATTAGAATTAGTCATAGTTAAGATCTATAAATAGGAATGATCCCTCATTGTTTTAGAGTAGGGAATTGATGAGTTGAATAGAAAAGAACGTTTGTTCGAAACCGTGTGTTAGGATTCGTGAGAGTTCGATCATGCAATCGAATTGGTGAGGCTAAGACCCAAGCCAGTTCAACTGAGTTAGCGAGGCTAAGACCCGAGTTAGTTCAAAAGAGGGAGCGAGGCTAAGACCCGAGTGAACTCAAGTATCGTGAGAGAGTTAGGCTAATAACCGAGTCGATCACACCTATCGTCGAGAGCAAGGCCGTGGCGAAGCCGTGATCGAGACAAGTCGAGGATAAAGGAACACACGATCCTTCATCACAGCACGCGCGCGCGGGCGCAGGCCTGCTGGGGGCAGCACGCGGGGACGACTTGCCGGGCAAGAAAAGAAGTTTCCTAGGAGTCTTTTGAGCTGATTATTCTTCCCTACTTGGAGTGCAAGTCAAGACACAAGATCCCTACTTATTTAGTTTCCTTAATGCTCTATAATATCTAGATTGGTTAGGGCACTTAATATTTTATTGCTTTATTAGAGTTTAGTTATATTAGGATTAGATCTAGTTTGTGCCTATATAAAGGCCCTTCCCCTATGTTATTTTTCATCATTCAAGAAATCAATATGCACCTAGAACTTTGTTCTTCCAACTTTGCTTTAGTCTTTTCACCAAAATACTACTGCAATTTTATTCGTTTCAATAGGCGCGATTGTGGCTAGAGAAACACTATCGGCGATTCAAGGCGCGGGTTAGCGGCTTATCGGCAGTCGAAACACGCGATCATCATCATTGGTGCTTTCATTGAGAGGTGTTGATCGTGTATTTTTCTTCTACCCCATTCCCTTTCTTTTTCTTTTCCTATTTTTCGTCCCCCTCATATATCGAAAATAT
>CACSLK010027624.1:11705862-11726293 GCA_902706635.1 Striga hermonthica | reverse complement strand
GTGAAGGTGAAAGGCTGACTGGTTGGGGTGAAAACCAGGCCGCACAGGGTGCTAAGGGTGCGAAAAATTAAGCCTCTAAGTAAGGCCCTGTGACAGGTGGTATCAGAGCCCGTTTTCTGGGTTCTGAAGACTACAAGTCGGGGAACGATGGGTGATCATAATCGACGGGAAGAACAAGTGTTATTGTCCTATGGGGCACGGATACAAAGATTGGAGGACCTGCTGGGGCCACCGCCTCAGACACCGTTGCAAGCAACTGTCTTCGAGAAATTACGAACAACAAACGATATTCTCGAGGATCTGCGGGTGACGGTGCAAGCCTTGAAAAAATCGGTAGACTCCTTACCCGAATTTGTTGAAGGAAGGATTGATTCTGTTAACGATGAAGTCAATTTGCTGTCTGATGCGGTGAGTGAAAAGATTGGCAAGGTACAAGATGATATATCATTGCTGAAACGTGTTGGTGCCAATGTTCTCAATGAACAACGGCAAGGTCCACCAAAAGTCCGGGTTCCTGATCCTAAAGCCTTTGACGGTTCTCGTGATGCAAAGGAAGTTGAGAATTTCCTATGGGATATGGAAGTATATTTCCAGGCTGCCGGAGTCCCAGATGGTCAGAAAGTTTCAATAGCGAGCATGTTCTTGGCCGGGGATGCGAAACTTTGGTGGCGTGCGCGGGTGTCTGATGATGCCAGTGCAAATCGCGAGGAGATCACAACGTGGGACACATTGAAAGGTCTGTTGAAAGATCAGTTTCTCCCGGGGAACACAAATTGGATTGCCCGTAACACGCTGCGTAACTTACGGCATACTGGTGCTGTACGGGATTATGTGACGGAATTCACTTCTGTCATGCTTGATATCTCTGAAATGTCAGAGAAGGACAAACTGTTCAACTTCATGGCCGGTCTTCAAGGCTAGGCCCAAGCAGAGTTAAGAAGGCAAGGTGTGAGCGACCTGCCATCGGCGATTGCTGCGGCAGAACGACTTGTTGATTTTAAAGTCGTTGGTGGACCTGAGTCGGGCCATAAGAAAAAGGACTCGACTAAGGAAAAAAGTGGGAAATTCAAAAAGCATAAAGATGGTGGCAAATACAAGAAGAAGGCGGGGGAAAAGAAGGAGAATAAGTCCCGAGAGTCTAAGAACCAAACTTTGGTTGTGGACCGTTCAAACCGCGGGTGCTTCTTGTGTGATGGTGACCACCGCATGCGGGATTGTCCTAAACGTGCGAATGCCAAAGCAAATGCGGTGGTGGTGCAAGGCACTTCCAAGGATGCTGAGGAAGGTACCATGGGTCTTAACTCGATGCTGCTGTTGAACCAAGTTCAGAAAGTCCCTGTTGCATGTGACGGCTTGATGTACACTAAGGTGGCCATAGGGAACAAAGATATTATGGCCTTGGTGGATTGTGGTGCTACCCACAGCTTTGTGAATGAGGAGTATGCTCGGAAGCTGTGCCTTACTGTTGAGCCTCACGAGGGAAAGATGAAGACAGTGAATGCTCAAGGTGAACCAATCAAGGGTGTGGCCCAAGTTGAGATGCAAGTTGGACCCTGGAAAGGATTGTGTGCGTTGCACATCGTCCCTCTTGATGATTTTGCGATGATTCTCGGAATGGATTTTATGAGGAAGGCGAAAGTCTATCCAAAACCCCACGAAGGGAAGCTGTTCGTGGTTGATGATGGGAGAGAGCAGGCTCTCGCCGTCAAATTTGCTGTCCCAAAGAAAGATACGAGCATGTTGTCGGCCTTACAAGTTCGTGATGGACTAAGGCATGGCCACACAACGTACCTTGCGGCTTTGATTGAGACCAAACCAGACGTATTTTATGAAGTACCGGATATTGTTGGTAAAGTGCTTGATGAATTCAAGGATACGATGCCCCATGAGTTGCCTAAGGAGTTGCCTCCACGTAGACCTTGCGACCATCGGATTGAACTGGAACCGGGTTCTCAGCCCCCTGCTCAACCTCCTTATCGGATGCCACCAGCCGAGCTGGCCGAATTGAAGAAGCAGTTGGATGAGCTACTTAGTGCGGGATTGATACAGCCTTCAAAGGCACCTTACGGTTCCCCAGTTTTGTTCCAAAGGAAGCAAGATGGATCGATGCGAATGTGCGTGGACTATCGGGCGTTGAACAAAGTTACCATTAAGAACAAGTATCCAATTCCAAATGCATTGGACCTGTTTGACAAGCTGGCTCAAGCAAGGTGGTACACGAAAATTGATTTGCGTTCTGGGTACTGGCAGGTGCGTATTGCCCTGGGCGATGAGGCAAAGACCACTTGTGTGACAAGGTACGGGTCGTTCGAATTTTTGGTGATGCCCTTCGGGTTAACTAATGCTCCTGCTACGTTTTGCAATTTGATGAATGATGTGCTGTACGAGTACTTGGATAAATTTGTGGTCGTATATTTGGATGACATCGTGATCTATTCTGAGACGGTTGATGAGCATGTCAAGCACTTGCGATGTGTGCTTGAGAAATTGAGGGAAAACAAGTTGTATGCTAAGAAGGAGAAATGTGAATTCTGTCGGGAGGAAATCATATTCCTTGGACACATCATCAGCCAAGGAAGTATTCGCATGGACCCTAAAAAGGTGCGGGCTGTTGCTGATTGGCCCGAACAATCCAAAGTGACCGAGTTGCGCTCCTTCTTAGGGCTGGCAAACTACTACCGAAGATTCATTAAAGGGTATTCCAAGGTAGTCAGCCCGTTGACGGATTTACTGAAGAAGGACAGGTGTTGGGAGTGGGACAAAGCTCAACAAGTTGCCTTTGATTTGCTGAAACAAGCTGTGACCAAAGAGCCGATATTGAAGTTGGCAAAGTTCGACCAGCCATTTGAGGTACAAGTCGATGCTTTAGATCGTGCTATTGGTGGGGTGTTGGTCCAAGACAAACATCCTATTGCTTTTGAGAGTCGGAAATTGAAGGATGCGGAGACCCGATACAGTACCCATGAGAAGGAAATGACGGCAGTGATTCATTGTTTGGAAATGTGGCGTCACTATCTTTTGGGAACAAGGTTCACGGTTGTTACGGACAATGTAGCCAATACTTATTTTCGAACTCAGAAGAAGTTGTCCCCAAAGCAGGCACGGTGGCAAGAATTCTTGGGGGAGTTTGATTTCGATTGGGTCCATCGGCCGGGGAAACATAATGATGTTGCTGATGCTCTAAGTCGAAAGGCTGTGGCGTCCTATGTGTTGGCCTTGTATGCTGTTGAGTCCGACTTTGTTGAGAAAGTCCGTGGTGAATCCCTTAAAGATCATGTCTATGTAAAACTCGCCGAGCAAGTGGCAGCCGGTGAAGTGCGCAAGTACTGGCTAGAGGACGGCTTACTCTATGCCAAAGGTCGAAGGATGTATATTCCATCGGGAGGAATGAGGCGCAAGCTGCTGAAAGATTATCACGATTCTCAGTGGGCTGGCCATCCCGGTGTTGAGCGTATGTACGCTTTGATGATGCGAAAGTTTTATTGGCCGAAAATGCTTGATGACGTTGAGTCCTATGTCTGGACGTGCCTTGTTTTCCAGCAAGACAAGACCGAAAAGAAGAAAGAGGCGGGCCTGTTGCAACCCTTGCCTATTCCGGACAAGCCTTTTCAGTCACTATCTTTGGATTTCATTGGTGGGTTTCCAAAGGTGAAAGGTATGGCCTCGGTATTGGTCATTGTTGATCGATTTTCAAAGTATGGTATATTTATTGCTGCTCCAGGTGCATGCTCGGCAGACCTTGCTGCTGAGTTAGTTTTCAAGCATGTGGTGAAATATTTCGGTATGCCCGATGAAATAGTGAGTGATCGTGACCCGCGCTTCACGGGACGATTCTGGACGACCATGTTCAATTTGATGGGGACCGAACTGAAGTTTTCCACGGCCTATCATCCTCAAACTGATGGCCAAACTGAACGGATGAATCAGTTGCTTGAAGAATATCTAAGACACTATGTGACCGCAAGCCAGGATAATTGGGTGGAATTGTTGGATATGGCCCAGTTTTGTTATAATTTGCACAAGTCCTCGGCGACCGGTATGAGTCCTTTTGAGCTGGTTTATGGACAGCAACCTCAGCTACCGCATGATGTAGCGGTACAGCGTACTGGTGGGAAATGTCCCGCAGCCTATCGGTATGCTCGGGCGCAGCACGAACTCTTGATAGAGGCCCGAGATAGCCTTGCTAAGGCACAGCGAAGGATGAAGAAGTATGCAGACCGCGGGCGACGGGATGTGCAATTCGCTGTTGGGGATCTAGTGTTGTTAAAAGTGAGCCCAAAGGTATGGAAACGGATTTCGGCAAAGGCAGTCCATCGTGGACTGATTCCAAAGTATGAGGGTCCCTTTGAAATCGTGAGCAAAGTTGGGAATGTGGCCTATCGACTTAAGCTGCCTGACCGGTTGAAGGTACATCCCACATTTCATGTATCTTATTTGAAGAAGTATCATCCTGATTTGATTGAGGCAAGCCGAAATGTCTCTACTCGAGCTCCTCCTACTGTGCGGGACCATTTCACGAAAGAGATGGATAAAATTCTGGATCATAGGACCCTTGGCCAGAGTAAGAAGAACTGGCGGACAGACTATCTTGTCCAATGGAAGGGTGAGTCCGAGGCGGACGCTACTTGGATTCGGAACACTAAATTATGGCAGTTTACTGATAAGATTGCTGAGTACGAGGCAAGAAGGATGGTGAACCCCCAGTCGACGAGGGCGTCGACGAGCTCAGGCGGGGGAAGTTTGTTACGGACTTAAGCTTGAGCTGGACCCGGGCGCAGTCCCTTATATGCGCCAAGGGTCAAGAAACCGGGCACTTGTGCACGGTGTCGGATAAGGGAACAAGTACATTGACATGGTAAAGGCTTCGGGCTAGCTTAGCGAGGATGCTGGGTTGCAGGGCCGGGTCAATGTAGACTGAATATGGGATCAGTCAAGTCTTTGCGGGTTGTGCATGGCCAAGCAAAGACGTGCGGGCAAGGTAGCAAGGCGGTACGGCGCCTTTGCACTATGTTGGGCAGGATTAACTCTAAGCTATGCGGGTTGCCGATGCGGCTTGTTGGGCGCGCGAGTGTTGGCGCGACGCTCAAACTGTTGGCGGGAACGGTTAAGGTTTTGAATGCATTTGGGTTGCACGTGGACGCTGTTATTTGGTTCCACGTGGCCTAGGCGGGAAATCTTCAAGTGTGCATGGCAGAATGAATCAGATGGGCGACGCGTGTACAAGACGGTTACAAGACGGTTACATGGGACACGTGGTGCGCTTGTTTTGATATTCCGCGCATTGGACCGTTGTGCGGACGGTTATGCGAAGTAGGCTTAGAACGTGGGCAGTTATAAAACTGCCAGACGGTTTCTGTCCTAGCGGTTGGGGATGTCAACCGCAACTTGCCTGCGGGCCTATAAAAAGGCCTTGAGCTGCACAGTCGCGCGTAATGAGCGATACCGCGAGTTTGTGTGCATGCCTTGGCGAATTTTCCAGCGATAGTGAAATTGTTGGTTGGGCGTGGAGCCCGTAAACATTGTTGTCTTGTTTGTTTACTTGATGCTTGTGTGTGCGTTGCTTGTTGGTGTATTGCTTAAAACACTATTCCGACTTTGTATAATCAAGTTGTGTGTTTAGTGTGAAGGTGAAAGGCTGACTGGTTGGGGTGAAAACCAGGCCGCACAGGGTGCTAAGGGTGCGAAAAATTAAGCCTCTAAGTAAGGCCCTGTGACACCTAGTCTCTGGAACTCGGGTCTTACTCGTCGTCAACCTCGAGAGTCTTCGGTACAGCTTGCTCGCTCTCAGCCTCGGACAACACCCGAGTAACTCCGTCTTAGCCCGAACTGCCTCGCCCAGAAAGGTCTGGTTCTCTCGTCAGCTGCATATACCCTCCCTCATCGTGGAGGTCTGCTCCCGTCAGTTGCAAGGTCACCGTCGGTGGTGCTCGAACCTGTTCAGTTACGGACAGAGCTCGTATCGCCGTGAATATTTTGTCTTCGCCGCTGGTGGCTCTTCCTCGCCGCTGGTGGTGTTCGACCCGTCGCGAAGGTTCAACCCTCATTGCTCCTTTGCTCGCCGGGAGTGGTTGAGGCTCGCGAAGGTCGAAGCCTCGCCGGAGATCGAGGGTCGCCGCTCGTAATCTCGTCGGAAAGGCCGAGGGGAAAGACTAGAAAAATTGGGCAATTTTTCTTCTCGCGATTTGGTGCAGCTCGCGGTTGAGAGGGGCCGAAGGAGTATCTTTTCTCTGATCTGAAATTGAGAGGATATGAAAACGAGAGATGCGAATCGCGAGGGAGAGATCTCTCGAAAGATCGGAACGGAAAAAACACAATCACGCATATAGAGAGTGAGAGACTTGGTCGTTGGAGGAATTTGTTCGGATGAGAGAATTGGGAAAAGGATTGGAGATGATGGAAGAACCGTGTGGTCGAGGGCCGAGTATTAAGGGCTTAATGGCCGGGAATTCGTAGAGTTTGGGTCGAGAGTTAAAGAAACAAAATGCTTACTTGGGCTGAGTTCAAAATTGGTACTCATAGGTAAAATTAAAATTTTGTAAGCTTAGTCACAAAATAAAAGACTTATGCACATTTTGAACACTTAGGGAAATAAATTGGACCCTTAGCAAAATAAAACACTTAGGCATAAAGTCCAAATTAAACAATTAAGAACAACAAATTGAAAAATTAGTACACTTAGGCAAATTTTATACCATTTAAACACTTAGAACGATTTAATAAAACAAGAGCACAACAAATAATTTAAGAAGACGAGGACATCTTCTTAAATCTAAATTTTCGATTAGGTGAATTAATTATGAACATCAAATAGACGCAGACATCTATTTAATTCTGATAAACTTAATAGGGAAAATTGTCGAGCACTACGATTAAAAATAAAAGCGAGTGAAATTAAATAATATAAAATATGCTAACTCATCTAAAATGAACGGGGCACTACAGTGGAACAATACTTCTCGACTCCCCTACTTTATATCGAAAAAGAAGCATCACAAAACAAGATTCTCAACTTACGAGGATAGATAAGGATCATCATAGAATTGAAATGCTTAACTATATCTTAAATCTAATCCCATGCAAAGGAAGAGAAAGCGAACAAAATCCAAAGTACTGAAATTGAGCAGAATAAAGGAGTCTCAAACACAATTCAAAACTGTTTGCCACGCGAAAGGAAAATAAATGAAAGTCTGCAAAGTTTCCGAGAAAGCAAGAACTTAGGAAAAGAAAACAAAAATGATGTGGCTATACGAGTCCACGATTAACTTCCTCCACAATCGATACAAGTCATCACCGATTAGTCCTGCTAACGATAATGGTCTTGGCCTGAAGACACTAAGCAGCACTTTTAGCAAAAGAACTGCCAAAGCCTGAGCTTAACATGACATAATACTGTTATGTATATGCCACAATCCTAGCACGAGACTATGGTGTCTAGAGTTCATCAAAATTCAACATAGCTGGATAAATTCCTAAGCCCCGAAGTACAACACATAAATAATAAACAATCATTTCATAAGTAATCTCAATATTACTTATGACTTACATACCTCAAGCGGTGCAGCATGACGAAGGCGAGTGGTCAATGCGTATTTTCATATACTCATAAATGCACATAAATCACATTGACTAGTATACAGAGACGCAGACTGGCTCTGATACCAAACTGTAACGCCCCACTTTTGTTTGACGAAATTCAAGAACTTTTTAAAATGTCAACTTAAAATTTTTTGAAATCTTTTTCATAAATCAGTGGCGCTACTCAACTCAATCACATAAATCACATAAATCTTACTCGCATAAATCATAAATCATAAATCCAGTGTTTCATTAATCCCAAGGCCATCCAAATTATTCATAAGGGAACATCTCCCAATCCAAAGTTCCAAAGATCCCAAAGTCATAAATCATAAATCCAAAGTCGTAAATGCATAAATAAACATAAATAGTCTAGCATGAGAAATAAACTAAATGAGGTCAGTCAAAGACCAACACCACTCGTCTCTATCTCGTCAGCCAACACCTGCTTAACCAACATCCATGAACAACAGGTGGGAGTGAGCACGGTGAACTGTTGTGCTCACTACTATGCACGTGAACAATAATAAGGTACGAGAAATTAAATGGCATGGTCGATGTATGAACATAGTAAATAAATATCCCATCTCCTAACCAAAGTAATTCTCATGTGCACACCTATAACAATAGACTGCTGCTCGTATGCCTTTCGGCGAACATAAATAAGGTGCCCAAACAGCAGGAGGCTCAGCCGTCACAGCACGCACCTAGTGCTTGGACAGGATATCCATCACCGGCCAGGGCACATTGTTAAGGTCTTACAGATGACTAGGTCCTTAGCAAAGGACAAACGTGGGGATTACCCTTGCGGGGTACGTTCTATAGCTACGGGGATAACCGTTCGACGGTCGGTACAGCTCACATCGAAGATTACATGCTCACATGCATACAATGATCATACCCACATAAATAAAGCAATTATCATTCAAGGCATAGACAAATTTTGAATAACCCACCTGATAATCGAGTAGGAAATAGCACACAAGCTGAAGAACGTAGGTCGAGGGCTCAACTCCTCAAACCTAAAAATTAGGGATTTAATTATTATTATTATGAGTTTTAATTGAAAATATAGATCAACATATAAAACACGTCGGGCACATATATCAGATAAGAGCACATAATGCGACCAAGTTAAACAAATATAATAAGATTATTCAACCAAAATAAGCAATTAAAGTAGCATACTTTTCTATCTCTTTTATCTTAACTCATTAAAGAATATACTATTTCAACATATATATATATATATATATATATATATATATATATCACATAAACAAACTCAATATAAAATAGACCTTATGAACTAATTCAATAATCTGAAACAAAACATACATAAGCTCAGCAAAAAGAATTCACATAAAAGTCTCAGCAACTTAACCAATTCGCATGATCCAAACAAGCAAACAAATATGCCTCCTTCTATCTTTTTTTTTTTTTAAAAAATTTTAAGCCACACATAATAAGGCATTAAGAACATCATGCAAGGCTCTAAAAATTATTTATTATAGGCATGATCAAGATCTACAGCAAAATTAGAAACATTTATATGTCGAAGATTTCTCAGTATACATGCCTCAATTCCTTTCATTTCTCTCCAATTGAATAACACATGATAAAAGGCTTAAAATATAACTAGAATAAAGGCTCTAAGTTTACACAATTTCCAGCATGATAGATACATCACATAAGGTTCAGCACATGGCTAACATAAGGTTCAAATGAGCACATAAGTATATCTCATTTCTCTTTCCAAATTTACATAAGCATATAACTTAGGTTGAAAATTAGTACCTCAATACATGTTTTTAGCTCAAAATATTTAACATACAAACAGTGTAGATATTATCATGCTACAGCCCAACATAAAAGAAAAAAAAAATTAATCCAAGGCAAACACCACCTAGTTCAAGCATTTATGTCCTTCCATACTCAAAAAGCAAAGTCTTAGCACATGAAATAGGCATCATAGCTTAGTATTTAACCTCTAAAATGCCCAAAGAATCAGCAGCGAATAGACCACATAATCAAGGCTAAACATATTCAATCTTATCAAGGCTTTAACATGATCATATTTACCTTGAACTTAACCAATCATACCAATAATTTTGGGCTGAAAATAACATTCTGAACACTAATTTCCAGCACCAAATTTTTATCATAAATGGAGTATGTAAATTCATATAATCTCGGCCACAAGCAAACATGACAAACACCTCATATACTCGAGCAAAACAAAAGGCATAAGTATCAGCCATCTACCTTTCTCAGGACTAGAAACGGGAAGAATAGAATCTGTGACGACTAAAGCTCTCGGCTCTCGAAGACGGCTTGGCTTGTTGCATCCCTCAGCCTGGGTGTCACTTGATCGGTTTGGTAACTGCTGGAAGCCCGGTGGCCCTCGATTGTTTATTCGTCATCGACGACACCCTAGCCTACCCCTGGAAACAGCCGAGCTGCTCGCTGAAGCATTTTGTCGGATACCTTCAGGGTACTTGCTTGCACGAGGGCTGAACAGACCACACATAGTGCACGACATCGAAAGAAGTCGTCTGAACGAGCCGCATCCAACATCTGGTTCAGTTCGGCCGTGAGGGAGCTTGTCTCAACCGCTCAAGAAACCCCATCTCTGCTGCAATTCGTTATACAGAGAGCATTTTTGGTCACTGCTTGATGATCGCCTAAAAGCTCGCCTGCTGTTGCTCGCCATTGCCGACGAAAACTTGCAGGCTCAGGCCGCAAAGAAGAAGAAGATGCTGCTACGAACGGTCGCCAGAGATATTTGCTCGCCCGTGGAGGTGTAAGAGCCCATTATGTTATTAATGTAAATTACGCGTTTAGTTCAGAAATATTTATTTTATCGATCATTATCGTTCGGAACTAATTATTCTAGTCGAGAACGTCCAAATTAATTTTCGAATGTCATGTTTATGCTCGAAATAATTTTTAAGTAATTAATTTCATATGCTATAAATTAATCCATGCTTAATTATAAAGTTTCCAAGCTTAAGTTCATTGATCATGCGTTAGTTTCTTATCGAGTGCCCTAATCGACCATTGATCGCATGCTAAGCCATTGCCGCCCGTCATTAAAGGACAAATTGTCCTTAATGCACGCCAAATGTACTTAGTTAGGGCAATCAAGCTTAAGGTTGGCTAATCAACTCCAAATTGCCGAAAGTTTGGGGCAAACTTCACGTGAGAAGTCATCATGAACACTTACCTTATGTGGCTTTCATCTAGTGCTTAAAGGATGACTAAGCTAAGTCTTTGAGAGCCATATGTACCATGACTAAGCAAGAAGGCCACATTAGGCCTTATACACGCGGTAAGTGGCGCACGGCCATTGGCCGTGACTTCCACTTCATTTTCACCTTAATTCTTTCACCATCGTTTACCTACTATATATCAGAGAAGTTGGGTGAAAATTTCAGCATATTCTCAAGTTAAACACTAAGCCAAAGTTAAGAATAGTTAAGCTAGATTAAGTCATTTCTCACGCACGCACGCACGGAGAAGAAGAACACACCCAAGCTATCGCACGACACCAAAAATCTCACGAAATTGATCGAGCATTTGAGGACGTAATCAGGTCCTAACCTTCTCTTAATGTTAGTATGATCATGCTACGTTCATTATGCCCAAGTCATGTTAGTCGGTTCATGTTAAAGCCATGTTAAACTCAGTTTAAGGCAATTTAGGTCATTCCGAACCATTTTTATTTTTAGCCAACATCTCTCGAGAAATTCACATTTATTCGATCAAAATATGTCAATTCATGTCAATTCTGGTTAGTCGATGAATTGGCCAAAAGACGTGGGTTGCGTACGTAGCGCACGCCACGGGCTGTTCCATGTCTTACCGAGTTAAGTTAAGTCATGTTTATAATCTCTCGAGCGATTTATGTGTGATTCTTCATGTTATGTTAAGTTATGTTAAATCATGTTATAGTTGCCGAGAGAAATCATCATGTGGCCGAAGGATTGGCCAAGCCGTAGGCTACGTACGTAGCGCAAGCCACGGCCATGTACGTCTCAGTATGTTATGTTCATGTTATTCGACCATTTTATATGTGATTAGTCATGTCATGTTAAGTTATGGTCAACCTCGTTAATTAATGTTAAATCGGTCGGAGGAAATCGCCGGACGGCCGGAAAGGGCCGACCGTGGTCGCGCTGCCCGCACACAGCGGCAGCAGCGTGCCGGCAGTAAGCCAGTGCAGACAGGCATCATGCGTGCATGCCCAGTTGGGCGTTGCGCGTAGGCCTGCCCGCAGCCAGACATCAGTTAGCAGTGCCCAGCACGCCAACAGCATGTAAGTCGGCCTCGTGCTGTGCCCGACAGCACGCGCGAGTGTCCAGTACTGCCAGGGTCGCACGGTAGTGCCCGCGCGGTAACCAGTCGCGTCAGCAAGCGCCAGTCCGCGCGTCCATGTGCCCAGTCGCTTGCTAAGGCGCCCAGTAGCGCCAGTCGCGCAAGTGCCAGCGTCCGTAGCGCTTGGCAACGCCCAGCATCATGTCCGCCATGTTCAGTCGCACGCCTAGTCCATGCCAGCGCGCACGAGCGCCCAGGCCATGCCAGTCAGTGCCCGCGCACAGTCCGTGCCCACGCACAGCCCAAGCCAGCGCTTGCACCCGCGGCCTTAGCAGGTCGGTTGGCCGAGCCAGCAGCCGACCGCCCGACCACAGCAGGCCGGCGGTCCGGCCAGACCAAAAGTTGACCAGTTCAGACCGGTTCAGCGTATATTTTAATATTTAATGTTCCGGTTCATGAGTATGTCCAGATCTCAGTTAAATTCTGGGTCCGGTCCAATTCAGTAAATTCATGTCAAGTCAGTTCCAATTTTAACCAGTTCTGGTTATACCGGTTAAGCCCAAATATCATGTCTAGTTCCAGTATAGCATCTTAACACATTAAACATTTATTTTTATCAGTCTGAGCATAGTACTTAGTAATTGTTTATATTATTTTACAGTTGGATCAGGCTACTGTTATCAGCACTACCATTTTCATATCGACGGATCAGGTGGGGACTCAGACTGGGTATTACATTGATTATAATTACGCTACCATGTTTGAGGTATGTATTATAATGTCATGTATCCGCTTGGAATGGTCGCCGGTCCATTCTGGGTTCAGGTGGCCCTAGTCTGCCCACTAGAGTGTGCACACGGTGTCCGACATTTTTATGCTGGCAGATGAGGTAACGGTCATGTGATGATTATCAGGTTATGATTGTGAGATACCGGTTTCATGTTCAGGTTATATACATGCCAGGATCATGATATTGCATTTATTTTCACTGTTTACTTTAGTATGAGTTCATACGGAGCACAATGGATTTAGTGCTCAGGCCCCATGTTTATCTATTTTTTTCAGGTCACGGAGTCGGGCTGGAGGTGTGAGCTGGCGGGCGGTTCAGGCTTTTGGTTATATGTTTGAATTTGGCATAGCATTGTTGTTACTATCTCCCGTAGTGGAGTTTAAACATTTTTTCACGCTATGTTTTCCCCCGATTTTGACTGTTTATGAAACTTATCCTTTTGATCCGGTTAATAGTCGGATTGTTGATATCATGATAAACCGTTTTCTTAAAAACAAAACTAACGGTTTTTCAGGTAAAGTTATTGTTACAGTAGCACTCCGAAACATGATTTCGCAAACTAATCAGTAATTTTTATTAAAAGGATTTGCGAAAATTTAACTCTGATATTTACGACATAGCGGGGTGTTACAGTTGGTATCAGAGCACGTTTCTGCGTCTCTGAAAACTTTTATGAGTCAGAAACTTTTCCAAAAACCTAAACACATCACGCTCACGCCCCGCCGACTACAGGTAAGTGATGATTCATAAATTATAAACAAATTACTATGTCTATGCTCAGTAAAAACCCCTATTATGATTTAGTTAAGATGCTCGAATTATGTTCAGGATTCATAGTTCAGTCTATCATGGATTAATGTCAGTATTTCCATGTCATGTTTAGCAACTCGTCAAGAGATTTGTGTGCCTTAGCACTCAGTTAATGTAGCATGTCATATTCCTATGTTTAATCATGTCAACCATTTCCAAAATTCAGATGCCGCCACGTAGAGAGCCAGATCATCCAGCGGTCCCCCAGGCCACAGTAGTCGCACAGTTTCGCGACTATCATCCCGAGAAATTCTCCAGCCAGGGAGATTCTCGAGTCGTTGACGAATGGGTCCAAGGCCTTGAAATGATTTCTGAGGTCATGGACTGTCCAGACCGCTATCGCATTTTATGTGCACAGATCCAATTGACGGGTGATGCACGACTCTGGTGGAACGCCTACTAGGGTATGCGTCCCGGCGAAAAGGAGGGTTGTACATGAGACAGGTTCAAGGAGTTGATTCGTGAGAAATATTATCCCACGTACTATCGAGTAGAGATAGAGCGTCAATTCTTGGCGCTCAAACAGGGTACTTATTCCGTAGACGAGTATGAGCGAGAACTCACTCGACTCGGAGCCTTTGTTCCCGATTTGGTGAGCACAGAGGCAAAGAGGGCACAACGTTTCACTGAGGGCTTTACCCAGCAGTCCGTCATAACATTGTAGGTCACGGTGTACAGACCTATGCTCGTACGGTTTCTATAGCCTAGGAGGTCGACGCCAGCATCCGAAGGGAGGCCAACCACGATCGTTTGTAGTCATTTGCCCCTGCCCAATCATCTACAGTTCTACCAGTTACACCAGCTGTTGCCCAACAACTAAAGGACCGGAAGAGGAAGGGTAAAGGCGCCCAGACCGATAGGAGGATCCGTCCGAGGCCACAGCAGGTTCCACCATGCCCCACTTGTGGACGACCCCATCGCGGAGAGTGTCACGTTGGCCGGGATATTTGCTATTATTGTTATGAGCCCTGACATTTTGCTAACCGCTGTCCGAAGAAACCCCAACAACCACCACAGCAGCCCCAACAGCCACAACAGTAGCAGCCCAGACAACAGGCTCAGAGGCCACCCCAACAATAGCAGAGGGGTATACAACAGGCTCATGTTTATGCGGTTGATCTGGCCGAGGCGGAACAACACCCAGGTACCATGTCTGGGATGCTTATGCTTAACGGTGTTCCTGTTTTCACCTTATTTGATACTGGAGCAACTCACTCTTGTTATCACGAAGATGTCTTGATGCCATCGGAGTACATTCTATTACTGCTGTCGATCCTCTTGAGGTGAGTCTAGCCTCAGGACGGAAGATGGTGACTGATGATAGAGCGTCTGATCTCAGCCTTTCCATCGGTGGTCGTATTTTGTCTACCGACGCTTATGTTCTCGAGATGAGGGACTTTGACCTCATTCTCGAAATGGATTGGCTAACATATTATCATGTAGATATTCGATGCCATGACCGGGAGATTACTCTTTATCTTCCAGGAGATGATCATATTACTTTCTTTGGCACCAAGACTCGTTCCTTACCTCATGTTATTTCCATGGTGAAAGCCAAAAAGATGCTACGTCGAGGCGATTGTCAGGGTTATCTTGTGAGTCTTGTCAGTGATGAACCGAAGGCACAGATAACTCACGACGTTCCTATTTTTTGTGAGTTTGTGAATGTGTTTCCGAACCAACTTCCAGGAGGACCACCTAAGCGGCAGGTAGAGTTATCTATTGATCTTATTCCAGGAGCCGGCCCAGTTTCCAAAGCACCTTATCGAATGGCGCCGAAAGAATTGCAAGAGCTTAAGACCCAAATTCAGGAATTATTGAAACTCGGTTTCATTCGGCCGAGTGTGTCACCATGGGGAGCACCCGTTCTTTTCGTTAAAAAGAAGGATGGCTCTATGCGCATGTGCATCGATTACCGGGATCTAAACCGGTTAACTATCAAGAATAAATATCCGCTTCCCAGAATTGATGATTTATTTGACCAGCTGAGGGGAGCTTTTGTGTTCTCCAAGATTGATTTACGATCAGGCTACCATCAGCTAAAGATCAAAGAGTCATACATTGCAAAGACTGCTTTTCGTGCTCGTTATGGTCATTATGAGTTCGTAGTTATGCCATTTGGCCTCAGCAATGCTCCAGCTGTATTTATGGACCTGATGAACCGTATATTCCATCTTTATCTTGATCAGTTTGTTATTGTTTTCATTGATGAAATTTTATCTACTCCAAGAGCCAGAAGGAGCACGAGGGGCATCTGAGGGTTGTTCTTGAAACCCTTAGACGTGAAAATTTATATGCTAAATTCTCCAAATGCGAATTCTGGCTCCAGCAAATAGTCTTTCTTGGTCATGTTATCACTCAAGCAGGTATCGAGGTGGATCCAGCCAAAATTGGCGCTGTTAAGAATTGGTCGACACCAAAGAATCCATCTGACGTTCGCAGTTTTCTTGATTTGGCTGGTTATTTTCGCAGGTTTATCGAGGGTTTCTTCAAGATTGCTCTTACTTTATCCCAGCTGACGAGGAAGTCAATGAAGTTCGAGTGGACTGATAGATGTGAATCGAGCTTTCAGGAGCTCAAGAAGAGGCTAACCACAACACTGTGTTGACTATTCTCGATCCTTCTTGAAGTTTCACCATTTTCAGTGATGCTTCAAGACAGGGTTTGGAATGCGTACTCATGCAGGATAGCCAGGTCGTTGCTTATGCTTCACGCCAATTAAAGCCCCATGAACAGAATTATCCAACGCACGACTTGGAGCTAGCCGCAGTTGTTCATGCCCTCAAGATTTGGCGACACTATTTATACGGCGGTCGATGCGAGATTTTCACTGATCACAAGAGATTACAGTATATTTTCACTCAAAAGGAGCTGGTTGGAGCTCGTCAAGGACTATGATTGCACTATCCAGTACCATCCGGGGAAGGTGAATGTCGTTGCTGATGCCCTGAGCCGTAATGTGAAGGGTGATTTGACTTATGTGGTTACTCAGCAGAACCGTCTTATCAGGGAGTTCGCCTGGATGCAGATTAAGGTTGTTGATGCACTTCCTATGGCGATTACGGGGAGTGTCAGTGCTATGCAGGTTCAGCCGACATTGAGGGAAAGGATCCAGCAGGAGCAGGCTTCTGATGAATTTGTTCGTGCTATTGATGCCAAAGTCCGCGCCGGAGGCATTGAGGGTTTTCACCGAGGCACAGATGGAGCCTTGGAATTTCGAGGCAGGATTTTTGTACCAAAAGTCGAGGCGTTACGGAAGGAGATATTGACGGAAGCTCATACCCTGCCTTATTTAGCCCATCCAGGGAGCACGAAGATGTATCATGACCTGAAAAGGTCGTTCTGATGGCGAGGGATGAAGATGGACGTAGCCGACTTTGTAAGGAAATGTTTAACATGTCAGCAAGTCAAAGCCGAACACAAGAGTCCCATAGGCCTTCTGCGACCACTACCGATTCCGAAGTGGAAGTGGGAGGAAGTTACGATGGATTTTATCACAGGGTTACCAAAGTCATCTAAACATCATGATGCTATTTGGGTCGTGGTGGACAGGTTGACTAAGGGTGCTCATTTCATGCCAGTATCGATGAATATGTCTTTGGACAAGTTAGCCGAGATTTATGCCCGTGGAATCATTCGACTCCATGGAGAGCCTGTTACTATCGTGTCAGACAGGGATCCCAGATTCACCAGTAGATTCTGGGAGAGTTTGCACCAGGCGATGGGCACACGACTAGAGTTCAGTTCGGCTTACCATCCAGAGACTGACGGACAAACCGAGCGGACCATTCAGACATTAGAGGATATGCTTCGGGCATTGGTTGTTGACAGGGGTTCTAAGTGGGAGTTGTTATTGCCATACGTTGAGTTTGCTTACAACAACAGTTATCATTCTTCTATTCAGATGGCTCCTTACGAGGCACTGTACGGTCGTAAGTGTCGTTCCCCTATTTATTGGGACGATATCGGTGAGCGTCGGGTACTTGGTTCGAAGATGATCGAGGAGACAGCATAACAGGTCGAGTTGATCCGGCAGAGACTCAAGACAGCTCAGAGTCGACAGAAATCATCAGCCGATCAGCATCGACGAGATATCTAGTTTTAGGTTGGGGAGCGAGCCTTTCTTAGAGTTCGTCCATTCCGCAGAGTCGTTCGATTCGGGAAAAGAGGGAAGTTGCACCCTCGATTCATTGGCCCATTCGAAGTTCTCGAGCGAGTGGGCGAGGTTGCGTATCGATTAGCCTTACCTCACGAGTTGTCTAATGTTCATAATGTTTTCCATGTATCCATGTTACGCAAGTACGTGTGCGATCCAGATCATGTCATTCAGCATTCCGATATTCAGATCCATCCAGATTTATCTTACGAGGAGCGGCCAGTAGTTGTGTTGGATCAGCAGGTTCGACGACTCTGGAAGCGTGATGTTCCCCTTGTTCGTATTCTGTGGGATCGCCATGGAGCCACTTGGAGCAGGAGGCTGATATTCGCGCTCGTTTTCTGGATTTTCAGTTTTGATGTATATATTTTTTTACGTTCCTTGTATATATGTTTCGTTTTGTATTTCCGACG
The DNA here is from genome assembly GCA_902706635.1 of Striga hermonthica. Lineage (NCBI taxonomy): Eukaryota > Viridiplantae > Streptophyta > Magnoliopsida > Lamiales > Orobanchaceae > Striga > Striga hermonthica. The sequence goes on along the minus strand of CACSLK010027624.1, from coordinate 11,708,232 downwards.
ACGAAAATATTTTAAGGAGGGCAGATTGTAATAGCTCGTTATGTTATTAATGTAAATTACGCGTTTAGTTCTGAAATATTTATTTTATCGATCATTATCGTTCGGAACTAATTATTCTAGTCGAGAACGTTCGAATTAATTTTTGAATGTCATGTTTATGCTCGGAATAATTTTTAAATAATTAATTTCATATGCTATAAATTAATCCATGCTTAATCATAAAGTTTCCAAGCTTAAGTTCATTTATCATGCGTTAATTTCTTATCGAGTGCCCTAATCGGCCATTGATCGCATGCTAAGCCATTGCCGCCCGTCATTAGAGGACAAATTGTCCTTAATGCACGCCAATTGTACTTAGTTCGGGCAATCAAGCTTAAGGTTGGCTAATCAACTCCAAATTGCCGAAAGTTTCGGGCAAACTTCACGTGAGAAGTCATCATGAACACTTACCTTATGTGGCTTTCATCTAGTGCTTAAAGGATGACTATGCTAAGTCTTTGAGAGCCATGTGTACCATGACTAAGCAAGAAGGCCACCTTAGGCCTTATACACGCGGCAAGTGGCGCACGGCCATTGGCCGTGACTTCCACTTCATTTTCACCTTAATTCTTTCACCATCGTTTACCTACTATATATCAGAGAAGTTGGGTGAAAATTTAGCATATTCTGAAGTTAAACACTAAGCCAAAGTTAAGAATAGTTAAGCTAGATTAAGTCATTTCTCACGCACGCACGCACGGAGAAGAAGAACACACCCAAGCTATCGTAGGACACCGAAAATCTCACGAAATTAATCGAGCGTTTGAGGAGGTAATCACGACCTAACCTTCCCTTAATGTTAGTTTGATCATGCTGCGTTCATTATGCCCAAGTCATGTTAGTCGGTTCATGTTAAAGCCATGTTAAACTCAATTTAAGACAATTTAGGTCATTCCGAACCATTTCGATTTTTAGCCAACAACTCTCAAGCAATTCACATTTATTCGATCAAAATATGTCAATTCATGTTCAGTCATATAGTGATTGTCGAGACAAGTTGCTGGTTAGTCGATGAATTGGCCAAAAGACGTGGGTTGCGCACGTAGAGCACGCCACGGGCCGTTCCATGTCTTACCGAGTTAAGTTAAGTCATGTTTATAATCTCTCGAGCGATTTATGTGTGATTCTTCATGTTATGTTAAGTTAGGTTAAATCATGTTATAGTTGCCGAGAGAAATTGTCATGTGGCCGAAGGATTGTCCAAGCCGTAGGCTACGCACGTAGCGCTAGCCGCGGCCATGTACGTCTCAGTATGTTATGTTCATGTTATTCGACCGTTTTATATGTGATTAGTCATGTCATGTTAAATTATGGTCAGCCTTGTTAATTAATGTTAAATCGGTCGAAGAAAATCGTCGGACAGCCGGCCGTGGTCGCGCTGCCCGCACACAGCGGCAGCAGCGTGCCGACAGTAAGCCAGTGCGGGCGGGCATCATGCGTGCATGCCCAGTTGGGCGTTGCGTGTAGCCCTGCCCGCAGCCAACCATCAGTTAGCAGTGCCCAGCACGCCAACAGCATGTCAGTCGGCCTCGTGTTGTGCCCGACCGCACACGCGAGTGTCCAGTACCGCTAGGGTCGCACGGTAGCGTCCGCGCGGTAACCAGTCGCGTCAGCCAGCGTGATACGGAAGTGGCCAGGCAGCTCAAGAATGCCGCAAGTCGTGCCTATCACGCACGCAAGAGAATGGCACGGGTCACAGGCAAGACGCACGTCCTAGAGCAAGAGTCGTGGAGGGATCGCAAGAGTAACCAGACATCAGGCAAAGACGACTGCACGCGACTAGCGCGCGAGATGGGTGAGCTCGGTGTTGTAGGTGTGGGCGCGCAACACGCATGGGCAACGGGCGCAGCGGGCGCAAGTGCGGGAGATACGCGCTACTGGGAAGTACGCGGGGGGCTTGAAGCCCTATGCCTCAAGGAGTGCAGCAAACCGAGTGTCGCAGGGGGAACACGCGCGCGCAAACGGAGCCAGAGGCGAGGACGTGCGCAGCACGCTGGAGGAAGGAACACGCGCTGGGCGAGCAACCCCAGTCCTTGAAGAATGTGGACTGGCGGGGCACCACGCGCATGATGAGGCGGCTGGTAGCGAAGGCGCGCGTGACACGGCATATGGGCATTCACGTGCAAAGGAGGCGGCACCCTAGTCCTCGAGGACTAGGGCAAGGCGAGAGGCGGTGGCCGACTTGCGCACATTTAGGAAAGAGAGAGGCGGTTGGAAGACTTGGTGTGCAAGCCAAGATATTTAGTTCCCTTATTTCATTATGATATCTAGCTTAATTAGGACACTTAATATTTTATTGCTTTCTTTGAGTTATAGTTATATTAGGATTAG
>CACSLK010027624.1:11691032-11705762 GCA_902706635.1 Striga hermonthica | reverse complement strand
AAATGGAATTGATAGAAACTGCAAAACACAGCTTTTACAGCATACCTCTAACAGTGTTGATCGTGTGTTTTTCTCCTATCCCATTCCCTTTCTTTTTCTTTTCCTAATTTTCGTCCCTCCCTCGTATATTAAATATATATATATATATATATCGTTCATCATCATCTTCATCCTCAACCACGAGTCCACAAAGCAAAGAGCGAAGAGAGGAAAGGAAAGCCATGGCCAACAAAGAGATAAAGGACAAAATTGATAATCTCGATGTCCAGTTCCATGGCATGAGCGAAGCTATAGATACATTGGGTGAAAGACTCGATAATACCAAGTCAACGGTGCAAGATCTGATAGAAACCGTGAACCGACGATTTGACGAGATGGCACGCACGGTTCTCGCACGTCTGCCACTGCCGCGGCAAGGCGATCATGCGCGACACCACGACCGCGAGTGGCCCGAAGGAGAGGATCGGCGGCGCGAGGAGTATGAGCGTGAGGACGACTTCGATCGGCAGTCCCATGCATTCACCTATCGCGATCGACGTGCACCCGACAAGCCGCGCATCACGTTGTCCACGTTCACGGGCAGCGTTCCAGACGCATGGCTCAACAGGGAGATACAATATTTTGAGCTCAATGAAACTGACGGTCCAGATCGTGTCAGGTATGCATCTTATTATCTTGATGGTGAGGCTAATGTATGGTGGCAATGGCTCACAAGGATTTATCGTAAGCGGCAGCAAATTATCACTTGGGATGTTTTTAAAAGAGAGTTGCTTACACGGTTCGGTACATCTGATTACCATAACTACAACGAGGCTCTTACACACATACGGCAGACAGGCAGCCTACGCGAGTACATCAGAGAGTTCGAACGGTTGGCCTGCCGAGTACGTGATTGGCCCGAAGACGCATTGGTGGGAGCGTTTGTAGGAGGATTAAAATTTGACCTAGGCGCAGAGGTTCGACTCGAAAGACCCGACACCATGCACGACGCGATGGAGGTTGCCCGTCGACGCGAAGATCACCTGGCTGCGACGCGAAGATCACCTGGCTGCGACGCGAAGGGGACGGGCGGACGCCCAATTTATCGATACACGTCGCACGGGCCCGAGCTAAGTATCCACATGCGTGAGACCGGCCTTCAATACACGACGATCGGGGGCAGCAGTCAGGCGATTGTCGCCTGAGGAAGTCAAGCGGAGACGTGAGAAAGGCCTCTGCTTTAAGTGCGAGGAGAAGTTCACCCCCGGTCATCAATGCAAACAGGCCTTTGTGATTGAGGTGGCCAACCCCGATGATGAGGAAGCTGAGGTCGACGAGGAACCACATCAGGAGGAGGAGATTGAAGCATTCAATGAGGAGCCGGAAATCTCGATGCATACAATGGCTGGAATCAGAGGGCCAAGGACGATGCGGCTACCAGCGTGGGTCAAGGATCGGAGAGTAGTAGTGCTCGTAGACAACGGTTCGTCACATAATTTCATTAATGCTGACTTATCTCAAAAGCAGAAGTTGCCAACCACAAAGATCGAGCCCTTTGAAGTTCGAGTAGCCAACGGTGAAAAGCTACAATGTACTGAATCATTCCGGAAGGTGCCAATCAAGTTCAACAGGGTTACTGTGAAGGCTGACCTTTATGCCTTACCACTGGTTGGGCCGGATGTCGTTCTGGGTGTACAGTGTCTCGAGAGGTTAGGCAAGGTGACCACCGATTATCGAACAGGAGTTATGGAGTTCAACTCTGGGGGTCAACAAGTCATTATGAGTACTGGTAATGCAAAAGGCACCAAGGAAGTAGGTCTAAAGAGCATCGAAAGAGTTTGGCGAGGAGGCGGCCAAATCTTTGCCATAGTAATCGAGAACACCGAGGCGCACGCAGACCAGGACGAGCAGCAGCAAGGAGGTGTGTGCATTCTTCTCGAAGAGTTTGAGAGAGTACTGGGCGAGCCAAAAGGACTACCACCGCACCGAGAGTTTGATCATCGCATACCGCTGATCAATGAGCAGCATGCCATACACGTCCACCCTTATAGGTACGCTCACATTCAGAAAACTGAGATCGAACGACAAGTGGCCGAGATGCTAGAGTCAGGACTAATCCAGCATAGCAAGAGTCCATTTTCTTCCCCCGTACTGTTAGCTAAAAAGAAAGATGGCACGTGGAGGTTCTGTACTGACGATCGAGCCCTGAATGCCGCGTCTATCAAGGACCGGTTTCCTATTCCTAGTGTCGACGACATGCTCGATGAGTTAGCTGGATCACGTTACTTCTCAAAGCTCGATCTGAGAGCTGGTTATCATCAGATTCGACTCCACAAGGCCGACATTCCGAAGAAAGCATTTCGTACGCACCAAGGACACTATGAGTATCTGGTTATGCCATTCGGACTATGCAATGCCCCATCCACTTTCCCGTTTGCTATGAATTCCATCTTCAAGGAGTATTTGCGTAAGTTCGTTTTGGTATTCTTCGATGATATCCTGATCTATTCAAAGTCGTGGGATGAACATCTTGAGCATTTGAGAGTGGTGCTCGAAATCTTGGAGGCCAACTTATTTCATATCAAGCCATCCAAATGTTCATTCGGGCAGAAGATGGTTGAGTATCTAGGGCATTTCATATCCCACGAGGGCGTGAAGGTTGATCCACGAATGATTGAGGCTATGGTCGACTGGCCTAAACCGACCAGTCTCACATAGCTAAGAGGATTTCTAGGACTTACGGGCTATTACAGAAAGTTCGTGAAAGATTATGGAACCATCGCCAAGCCACTGACGGAGATGACGAAGAAAGGCGGGTTCACATGGACCGAGGCTAGCGAAGAGGCGTTTGGGAAACTAAAGATCGCCATGACTACAACGCCAGTGCTCACTATGCCAAGGTTTGACGTCTTGTTCGAGGTACATACAGATGCGAGTGACATTGGGATCGGAGCCGTGTTAGTGCAAGAAGGGCGACCCTTAGCCTATCTCAGCAAGGCATTAGGCACTACTCGATTAGGTCTATCTGTGTACGTGAAGGAGATGCTAGCAGTTGTTGAGGCGGTAAGGTGCTGGAGGCCTTATCTACTGGGCCGACGCTTTCGGATTGTGATCGATCAGCAACCGCTTAAGCATCTACTCGAGCAAAGGATTGTTACCCCTGAGCAGCAGAAGTTCGTATCTAAACTTATGGGGTTTGACTTCGAGATAGTCTATCGACCCGGTCGACAGAATGCAGTGGCTGACGCGTTATCTCGATGGACGGATGTAGCCGAGCTTAATGCTATCACGGGACTGGCTTGGACTATTTGGGAAGAAGTAAGGAAGGCGCAAGAGGAGGACACTTATTGCCACGAGTTGCGCCAATCCATAGAAGCCGGTAAGACGACTGCTATTGATTATGAGTTGCATAATGGTCTGCTTCTACAACGAGGCCGAGTATTCGCACCCGACAGTGGACAATTGCGCGAGCAAATCATGCAGCACTTCCACGATTCTAAGATTGGAGGTCACTCGGGTATCTATCGTACATGGATGAGAATAGCCAATACTTTCTTTTGGCCGGGGCAGCAGAATACGGTTCGTGACTACATCGCACGATGCGATGACTGTCAACGCACTAAGGCTGACTCACGACGACCGAGTGGGCTGTTACAACCTCTACCAGTACCCGAGGCAATCTGGGAGGACATTACTATGGACTTCATAGAAGGGTTACCGAGTTCTAATGGATTTGATGGTGTTATGGTCGTGGTGGATCGTCTCAAAAAGTATGCTCACTTCATACCCATCACTCATCCTTACACTGCCAAGTCGATTGCCAGGCTATTCGTGGAGTATGTAATGAAGCTGCATGGGGCACCACGATCAATCGTTTCTGATCGAGACCAGATTTTTATGAGCAGCTTTTGGTCTGAATTCTTTAAATTGCAAGGAACCAAATTATCTATGAGATCAGCCTACCACCCACAGACAGACGGACAGACTGAGGTTACCAACCGAACTCTTGAACAGTACTTAAGGTGCTATGTCCATCAATTTCCAAAGAGGTGGGAAAACTTTTTTCCTTGGGCTGAGTATTGGTACAACACCACTTACCACGAGTCAACCAAGATGACACCGTTTGAGCTGGTATACGGGCGAAAACCACCGACGTTGATCAACTATTCGGAGGGGAGTACAGTCAACGATGAGGTTGGTCGAGAACTCGAGGAACGAGACTGATGTTGCAAGAATTAAAGAAAAATCTCGAAGGCTTGATTAACCGAACCAAAACCTTCGCTGATGGTAAAAGGCGTGAAGGAACTTTACACCGGGAGAGTATGTTTACCTAAAGTTACGACCATTCAGACAGCGCACAACAGCACAAAGGGCAGCGACTAAGCTTGGAGTTCGCTATTACGGTCCTTATCAGGTTCTAAAGCGCATTGGTTAGGTAGCTTATCGTCTTGAACTACCGGAAAGTTCACAGATCCACCCTGTTATCCATGTCTCACAACTCAAGAGGAGTTTAGGAGAAGCGCAGAAGTATTGTGAGGAGTTACCAGCAACCGCAGTCGATGGTAGGGTCATAGTTCGCCCAAAACGAGCGATTGAGTACCGCAAGGTAAGGAAGGCAGGACGCTATCATTGGGAAGTACTAGTTAACTGGGAAGAGTTGCCATCTGAAGAAGCCACATGGGAGGATCTTGATGAGATGCGCGATCAATTCTCGAATTTCATCCTTGAGGACAAGGAATCACTTGAAGGGGACGGGAATGATACGGAAGTGGCTAGGCAGCTCAAGAATGCCGCAAGTCATGCCTATTACGCACGCAAGAGAATGGCACGGGCCACAGGCGAGACGCACGTCCTAGAGCAAGAGTCGCGCACAGAGCGCAAGAGTAAACAGACATCGGGCAAAGACGACTGCACGCGACTAGCGCACGAGACGGGCGAGCGCGGTGTTGCAGGCGCGGGCGTGCAGCACGCATGGGCAACGGGCGCAGCGGGCGCAAGCGCGGGAGATGCGCGCTACTGGGAAGTACGCGGGGGTCTTGAAGCCCTATTTCCTCAAGGAGTGCGGCAAACCGAGTGTTGCGGGGGAACACACGCACGTAAACGGAGCCGGGGGCGAGGACGTGCGCAGCACGCTGGAGGGAGGAACACGCGCTGGGCGAGCAACCCCAGTCCTTGAGGAATGCGGACTGGCGGGGCACCACGTGCATGATGAGGTGGCTGACAGCGAAGGCGCGCGCGACACGGCATGCGGGCATGCACGCGCGAAGGAGGAGGCGCTCTAGTCCTCGAGGACTAGGGCAAGGCGAGAGGCGGTGGCCGACTTGTGCATGCGTAGGAAAGAGAGAGGCGGTTGGAAGACTTAGTGTGCAATCCAAGATATTTAGTTCCCTTATTTCATTATTATATCTAGCATAATTAGGACACTTAATATTTTATTGCTTTCTTAGAGTTATAGGTATATTAGAATTAGATCTAGTTGGTGCCTATATAAAGGGCCTTCCCCTATGTTATTTTTAATCATTCAAGAATTAAGAGAAATCCAGAACTTTGTTCTTCCACTTTGCTTTAGTCTTTTCACCAGAGTACTATTGCAATTCTATTTGTTTCAATAGGCGCGGTTGTGGCTAGAGAAACACTATTGGCGATTCAAGGCGCGGGTTAGCGGATTATCGGCAATCGAAATACACGATCTTCATCACAGCGCCAGCCCGCGCGTCTATGTGCCCAGTCACTTGCTGCGGCGCCCAACAGCACCCAACAGCGCCAGTCGCGCAAGTGCCAGCGCCCGTAGCGCTCGGCAGCGCCCAATGTCATGTCCGCCATGTTCAGTCGCACGCCCAGTCCATGCCAGCGCGCACGAGCGCCCAGGCCATGCCAGTCAGTGCCTGCGCACAGTCCGTGCCCGCGCACAGCCCAAGCCAGCACCCGGGCCCGCGGCCCTAGCAGCCTGGTTGGCCGAGCCAGTGGCCGACCGCCCGGCCACAGCAGGTCGGCGGTCCGGCCAGACCGGAAGTTGACCGGTTCAACGTATATTTGAATATTTAATGTTCCGGTTCATGACTATGTCCAGATCTCAGTTAAATTATGGGTTCGGTCCAATTCAGTAAATTCATGTCAAGTCAGTTCCAATTTTAACTAGTTCCGGTTATACCGGTTAGGCCCAAATATCATGTTCTAGTTCCAGTAAAGCATCTTAACACATTAAACAACTATTTTTATCAGTCTGATCATAGTACTTAGTAATTGTTTATATTATTGTACAGTTTGATCAGGCTACTGTTATCAGTACTACCATTTTCATATCGACGGATCAGGTGGGGACTCAGACTGGGTATTACATTGATTATAATTACGCTACCATGTTTGAGGTATGTATTATCATGTCATGTATCCGCTTGGAATGGTCGCCGGTCCATTCTGGGTTCTAGTGGCCCTAGTCTGCCCACTAGAGTGTGCACATGGTGTCCGACATTTTTATGCTAGCAGATGAGGTAACGGTCATGTGATGATTATCAGGTTATGATTGTGAGATACCAGTTTCATGTTCAGGTTATGTACATGCCAGGATCATGATATTGCAATTATTTTCACTGTTTACTTTAGTATGAGTTCCTATGGAGCACAGTGGATTTAGTGCTCATGCCCCATGTTTATATATTTTTCTCAGGTCACGGAGTCGGGCCGGAGGTGTGAGCTGGCGGGCAGTTTAGGCTTTTGGTTATATGTTTGAATTTGGCATAGCAGTGCTGTTACTATCTTCCGTAGTGGAGTTTAAACATTTTGCCACGCTTCGTATTCCGCTAATTTTGACTGTTTATGAAACTTATCCTTTTGATCCGGTTAATAGTTGGATTGTTGATATCATGATAAACCGTTTTCTTGAAAACTAAACTAACGGTTTTCCAGGTAAAGTTATTGTTACGGTAGCACTCCGAGACATGATTTCGCAAACTAATCAGTAATTTTTATTAAAAGGATTTGCGAAAATTTAACTCTGAGATTTACGACATAGCGGGGTGTTATAGGAGGACTGCTGCTCGACGTCTCCAAAATCGCTCGGATGCACGAAGGTCGTAAAACGTTGGTCGTTGGGTGTTCTCTCACAGGCTGTTGCCAGTGAAAATGGTGCTTCTCGATTCGCCCTTGGTGTTGTTCGACCGCCGGAGGTGAAGGGCCGGTCAGATTTTGCTCGATTCTTCCGTGAAGGGGGATAGATGACAGAAATTTTGAGGAGGAAGTAGAGGAGGGGCGATTTGCAGTGTTCTGGAACAATAATAAAAAACGAGCTTTCGGCTCTCTCTCTCTCACCCTCGGCTATAATGGAGAGGAGAAAATTAGGGCTTGGCCAAAAAGGGTTACATAGGCTGCTGTTGGGCCAAAAAATTTAACAAGTGTGGGCTGAATTTTATATATCCAAAAAGGGCCAAATATAATATTAAAGGTTTGGGTCGAAATAGCTTGAAAACAAATCGAAACGTATTAAATTCGGATTACGTGATTAAATCGGAAATCGCTGAAACAAATAAATTCTAATCCAAATACATCCTAATAATTCTAACACAAAAATAATAAATAAACACATAATATTTACATAGATAGTGCCACATAGCAATTAAATGAATAAACAGATAAAAGAGACGAGCAGTTAATAAAATAACCCGCAAATAAATGAAACAAAGGCAAATAATCAATTATAAGCAAATATATAATAATAAAATATTCAGAATATACTAATAAATGAACGGGGCGCTACACACGTAACAGTATAATACATAATCACATAATTAATGTATAAAATAATAAAATAAAGTACCATTAATTTAAATAAACTTAGAAAAATCTAATATTCATATGGGGCGCTACAGATTTTCTCTGGTGGGACTTTATTAGACAGTCACTGGAGATAGTGGGATTCCCAGATATGTTCGTGGATGTAGTGATGAATTGTGTTACTTTGGCGTCCATGCAGCTGTTGTGGAATGGTGGGATATGTGAGGAATTTATTCGTTCCAGAGGCCTTCACCAAGGGGACCTATTTCTCCATATCTTTTTGTTTTATGCATATAACAACTAGCTTATATGATTTATTCTTCTGTCAGTGGTGGACACTGGACACCGACTTCTGTTGGTAAAGGGGTTGTTTCGTTTCCTTACCTAATGTTTCAGATGATTTGCTTCTGTTTATTGAGGCAACCTCAACCCAAGCCGATGTTTTAAAGTCTATCCTTCAAACATGTTGTCATGCCTCAAGGCTTAAGGTTAATGAGAACAAAACACAACTATTCTTTTCCATGAATGTGTCGTTTGACGTGCGAGAGTCGTTGACTAGTCAGCTGGGGTTTATGGCGGTGGAGAATCTTTTTAATTACCTCGGGATGCCGTTGATCCATGGTTGAGCTATCAAATCTACCTACGTAGAGTTGTTGGATAAGGCGGAGAAACGACTCGCTGGATGGAAAGCTTCTTTCCTTTCGAGGGCTGGGAGAGTGGTTCCATTCAACTAAAAAGGCATCAATCGATCAAATACTCGATAATCTTATTCGTCAAACTCCAAAAATTTCCCGACCCGCATCCTAACCTTCAAGACAATTCAACGAAATTTATAAAATTTAAATTACCATTTTATTACTTTGCGATAATTAAATCGAAAAATACCACTTCAAGCTCAAAAATCCTACTAAATCAAATATCACTCAAATCCTCAAATTCACATTTTTATAATACCTTACTAATCACATCTAGGCAATTAGAGTTGGGTTTAAGCCAAAATACCTTAAATCGGTTTAAATCAAAAAACCGGAGAATGACTCGGGCTACTGGAAATAGACCAATTTCAGATCGAATCGACTCGGGGCTAAAGAACTCAGTTTTTGGAGCAGATGTTGGGTTCTATGAGGAACGTCAAGCAACATACACAGTATTGAACTTATTGAAGTAAATGCTAACGCAGAGGAATCTATAGTTACGATATGGACGTTTACGTTTTAAAATTTTTGCCAACTCTGAGACGATGTAGAGTACCGTTGGTGTAGTTCGTCTGAATACCAAAATCTAATGGGCGGATAGATCAGGTCTTTATTCGATTCTAATTGAAGTTTCTAACGAAGCTCGGTTCAAGGTACGTGGGTCTCGGGTCGGTTGCAGTGGCTAGACGCGAGTCGCGGTCGCTGGCAGCAGTTGGTCGCGAGTTGTGGTCGCTGGCAGCAGTTGGTCGCGAGTAGCGGTCGCTGGAAGCAGCTTGCGGTTGGGCGTTGGCGGCTTCCGGTGACTTCGAACGGCGGCAATGGTTCTCCGGTGGTGGTCGACGGCGGCGGACTGCGGCTGTCGGCTGAGGAAGTGACCAGAAAATATATATGTATAAAGGCTCAAGTATATTGTACCAAAAGGTCTTCTAACGGATTACATAAACACCTATTTTGATTAAACTGGTGGAGCGTTTAATCGAATCTCCCTAACTCTCGAACAATGTTATTTCTCACGTATGTAGGAGTGAAAAAATTGGCCAACACATTGATGATCAAGAGATTGGGACTTGGTGTATTTATAGGCTCCATTAGGGACCTTATGGAGGTGCTAAATATGAGCTTATCCCATTGGACCTAGGAATCCTAATTCTACTCAAAATACTAATCCAATGTAGGAAAGAAATCTCCTACTAATCTAACTCTTCTAGAAGACTCCTTAGTATCCTAACACTAGAGAAGATTCTAGTAGGCATACTTTTTCTAATTAAATTAGTAATCATGGAATAAAATTAATTCCTAATTTAGGAAATCTATTTCTACTCCAATTAATAATCCAATGTAGGAAATATTTCTCCTACTTATCTTCATCTTCTAGAAGACTCCTTAGTCTCCTAACAGTAGAGAAGATTCTAGTAGTCTAGTAGGAATATTATCTTCCTAATTAAATTAATTAATATGAAATAAAATTAATTCCTATTTAAATGGAATTAAATAATAAAACATCCCACTAGAGTAATATTATTTCTCTCCCCATTTAGCTACTATTTACCAATAAAATTGAGCCTCCATGATTAAATAATATTAATCCTATTGATCAATTTACCTCCCTATGTTTAAGATATAACGTCCGTTGATTAATTAAGTTACTGACAAAATAATTAATCAACTTCTTATTCATTTTCGAAATTAGTACCACTCAGAACCTTAACCATTATGTCAGACAATCGTCTACCTATAGGGTTTAACATAATGTACATTCCTGAGCTCATTTCGGGGACGTCATCAATCCAGCGTAATGGAACATAGTGACCATAAATAATTTATAATAGCACATCATATAATTATTTTTACTTACCAAAATACCTCGTATGTGTAATGCCCCGTATGTTTATGAATAATTGGGATTATTTGTTTTTGCGTTATTATTATTATTATTAAATGTCTAATTATTTTAAATGCTTATTATTGTTAAATAATATTATTGTTTATATTATATATATATATAATGTTAGGTTTTGTTTTAATTCGTATTGCTGCGTTTTCTTATCGAGCTTTGAATTGTTTTGTTCAGCCCAATAAGATTTTCCTAGCCAATAGCATTATATATTTCAGGCCCAATTTGATATCCAATAATAGGTAAAGTTCTGACCAATTTGTCTTGGCCCAATTGGAAATATCGACCGCTTCCTTTGTCCTCTTTTCCCTCGTGTGAAGAGAATGAACAAGTCTGCTTCCTTCACGTTCCAAGTTGTTGCGATATTTCAGTGAAGATCTCTCCCTCCTCTCGCACATTCCGTCTCCCTCTCTTTCACGATTTATACTCGGCCAAGCAAAAGATTTTTCTTCATTCGTTTCCATCTATTCTCTCCATCACAGCAGCATTCAAAATAATAATAATAATAAAAAAAGATATGTCGCACCAGTCCGGCGGAGCTCCTTTCACCGGCGTCTCTTCGCGGTACCCCTACCGTCACTAGATCAACCAGAAGTCGTGACCTTCGCCGTTCATCACTCAGAATCCCTCACAGTCGCAACCCTTCTCTGCTCGAATAGCCAATCCACCATAGCAGAGGAGCTTGAGCCGCCTTCGTTGAGCCATTTGTAGAGGTGAGATCCTGCAACAACCAACACGTCTATCCTTTCGCGAGCAGCGACGTATTTGAGGAGTTCCAAGCTTTCGAGGTGTCGGTCCGTCCTTCCTTTTATTCCCGTCGCCCGTTAGAGAGGGAACTTACAACCACCGTCGTCTGGTGGTCACCTCCCCATTAACACCGTGTTGTATCAGCGCCCCGTTCATTGTCGACGTCAACAGTAGCAAAGCCGACGTGCCGTCGAGAACCAGCAGCCACAGTCCCCTATTCGAAGGATTCGTGTTCGAGGAGTTCCGAGTTTCATAGTCCGACCCATTTTCTGATATTCTCGAAGACGGGCAACATTTCGAAACCCTCTCGTAAATTGCTATTCAGAATGATATTGTTCATTTATTTTCGTTCGTGTTGAATGTTTCATTGGGTTTCGAATTCGATTCGTATGATCGTTATATTTTTCGTATGTTCGTGGATTATTCGGGGATGATTGGAACTCTCGATTTCGTAAAAGTGAGTGTCGTGGTGTTGCTGTGATTATTCGAATAAGATTCGAAGTCTCGTTGTAAATTTTTTGGGTCGTATCGTTCAAGCCTCGTATGTCGTTGCCGTTTGTTAAATGGTCGTTTTGTTTTTCGAGACAAAAAACTTGATTTTTATAAACTTTTCTCAAAGTATGAGTTGGGTTATATTTTGTTGTATAATTTGTGAAGTTCTGGACTCGATCCCCGTCAAATTTTGGTCCCAATATTCAGCCCTCTATTTGGTTTACATTGCAAGCTTCTGTTCTTTTTGCCTTTCACAGGCTTTTGTTTAAGTTCAATAAAATTTTGATCACAATTAAAATCGCCAGTAGTCGTGTGTTGTAATGGTTTCGACTCTTTTTTTTTCTTGTGAGAGAGGTACACGGTTCGAATCCACCCACAAGCCATTTTCTTTTTGTCTGTTTCTTTAATTTCCTGGCCCATTGAGTAGACACGCGGGCCGTGTAGCCCGCAATAAGCCCACGCGCGGCTCGATCCTCCAAACAACCTGTAGCCCATAAACCTGCGTTTCCCAGCCATGGTAGGCTTATATTTTCGGCCCAATATCCTAGTGCAAGGCGCAATGTGGGGCAGTCCTGGGCCAAATTCTTCCAACGCGGCCCAAATAGCTTTTTAAGCCAAAATTTGATTTCCGGAACCTCGTTTTTAGTACCGTTTCCATTTTTAAAGAAATTCTTTTCAAATAAGAAAATTTTGAGAAAAATTATTTTAAGTCTCGAGACTCCAATTTTTGTTCTCCGAGTCACTTAAATGTAGGTAGTTGAGGAGTAGAGCCCTCGACCTACGTGTTTGCTTTTGTGTGCAATATTCTACCGCAATTTCGAGGTGGGTTTTATTTGAAAATTTGCTATGCCGTAAGTAATTTATTTGTTGTTGGGTTGGTATGATCTGTTGGAGTAGTATACCCGCCGTTCCAATCGAATTGGACGTATTCTACTTGTAAGTACAATCTATTGGAATTATATTAAATAATAAGGCATACTTTATTTTAAGAGTAAGCATTTATCATATATTTGCACTTAAGATAAAATCCCTAGATCACTTATAGCTATAAGATATGGTTGCGCATAGAGATGGTGATCATGGAACATATCTTGAAAGTTGTGATCTTAAATACAGTTCCAAGTCGTTGGATATTTCGAGATGGGATATCAAATAAATCCGGAAAAGACTTGCACATAGTATGTATGCTTATTGGATAAGAATGTTGCATTCCATCAACATTAGCGTGGGACGCAAATACATATATGTGGGTGCTTGTTAGAGAACAAGTTCACTGAACATGACCGTATGAAAATTCTTAATGAAAGTTTATCATGTCGAATAAGAATTTTCATGTTACAATAGTACATGATTTTCATGTTACAATAGTACATGATTAATCCTTAGACTTGAGGCACGATGGTAACTTTGTGCATATTATATTTTACTTTGATTTATCCTTTTGATTGCTAGCACAATCGTATAAAGGGATATTTTGGGTATTATATTAATATGTATGGAAGTTTGTCAGTAGCCAACAAAGGATTCGACACTTATGAAGATAAGTGAATTTCCTATGTGTTTCATAGTTAGTAATTCAAAGTCCTTGGCCAAGGCGGAATGAATAGAGATTCATAAACGAATTACTAAACTTGAAATGGAATCATAGTTATTAAATCAATTTGGGTTTCGACAAAATCATACCCAATGATTTAATCGGAAAATTGGATGTCGAATGGATTTTACATGTATGGACTTGTAATCGAAATAGGTTTACTCGCTATTCACATAATACTAGATTCATGCTACTTGCTAGATGTTCCCATGATATGTGGGTTCTTGAATTAAAGAGTTAATTCAAGAATAAGAGTTAATATGAATAACTCAAATTACAAAGTTGGAATTTTGATATTCTTTCGTCTCTCTCGATCGTCTCTCCAGCTCTCTCGATCGTCTCTCCAGCTCTTGCGGACTCCCTATTTTAGCCGTTGCCTTCCCCAGTAGGGCGCGGCGAGTGCTCGGTGGTGGCTCCCCTGAGCCTCGCAGCCCTGTTCCGAGAGAAGTGCCGCACGGGGGAGGGAGTGCTTTTTCGCTGGGGAGGAGCTCATGCCTGGTTTTCCGGTGGCCGGATCTGGTGCCGAAAGTGAGGTTCGGGTGGAAGTTTCTCCTCCGGTATCGTCCATCTCGGCGGCCCTTTGGTGTTCTCTTGGATGGGGCTGCGACCCAAAATCCGATTAGGGTTTGGGTGGAGAAAGGGGTTCGGTCCGATTGCTTCTTCCCTTCCCGTTTCAGAGGTCGCCGACGATGGCAGGTTTGGTTGGTGGTGTGGGTCTTATCGATTACAGGGGTTGTCGGGCAGGTTTGGCCTGGTTTGGGGCTCAGTGTTGGTGGTGGGGTCGTCGGCGTTCGTTTGGGTCGGGGATGTGGGTTGGAGGTGCAGTTTTCGGCGATTGGCGAGCTGTGTTGCTTGCTTCTGGTTCGGTGTCGTCGGAAATTGCCGGCCTGAGGTTTTGCCTGAGGTTGTGGGTTTGGCTGGATGTTGTTTCTCCGGGTTGCAGTGGAGTTTGTTCGTCTGGACGAGGGTTGGGCTATCCCGTGTGTCTTCGATCCAGTTAGGCGCTCCTACAGTTTCTGGGTTGGGACTTTGGGCTCGACTTTGCCACGGTTGTGCTCGGTGTGGTCTTCCACTGTGGGAAGGGTTTTTGCTGTCTGCCATTTTTCGCTTTGTTTTAGCGAGTATTTGTTTTGTGTTTGTCTTGTTTCGTGTAGGTTTGTTTCTATTTTCAGTGTTTTCCGTTTGGGCCGGTTGGCCTCTGTGCACCCGAGTGTCAATCTATGTGCCTGAGTGTCATCGTATTACCCTGTTGGGGTTTGACACTTGGGTATTACCCTGTTGGGGTCCGACGCTTGGGTATTCCCCTGTTGGGGTCTTGTTTTTGTTTTAGTTGTTCTGTTGTTCGTTAGTTGTTTTGTGTTGTGTTTTATTCTAGCGCTGCTAGTCGGGTCTTAGGCGGTCGTCTGACCTGTCCTCCCGTTTATTTTCTTGTGTCTTTTCAACTGTTGGCTGAAGTGTATTCAGCCTTTGGCTGCCTTGTATTTGCACATTTGTGCTTTGTGTTTTATATCAATTATATCGTTGGAAAAAAAAAAAAAAAAAAAAAAAAAAAAAAAAAA